>JAIQCU010000157.1:0-71240 GCA_022114935.1 Leptestheria dahalacensis
TCTCCCCGTTCTAAGGGGTTCACGAGCTGCTGAAAATGGTTTCGGCAGCGAACACCTATACATATAATTATTTATAATTGTTATTTGCATATTATTATCTATATTTGTAATCGGCCTAGATTAATCTAGTTTCGTTTGATTGCATAGGCCATCATGCGCACCGCCATGAAGTACAACCTGGGTATTGATTTGCGCAGCGCTGCTTACGTCAACTCTGTGGAGAAGATTTTCAACACGTACAAAGATGCCGGTCTCACCTTCACGTAAATGTACCGAATGAAAACAGCAACTCTGCCGCGGACTTATGCGCCAAGATTAAGTTAGAGTAAAAAAAGAAAAAAAAATCGTAGCATTTTGCACTTGTTAAGTTTACAAAAAACGTTAAAGTTTTAAAGAAAGAATTATAAAATTGTCGCTTTTTCAAAAATTTTGTTATTTACCCTGTCTGGTTAAATATTGTTTACTTGGAGAGAAAAAAAGATTAGAATAGGGAAAAAGTCGTCCTTTAAACCTGGTGCAGAATGCATAGAGTTGTATTTTATTTGCGTACAGAGAATGTTTTGGGTGATGAATACAAATATAGAGGCCAGTAAATGAAGCTATTGATCAATCGCATTTCTCTCACTAGGGTGAATTACGTAATAGAAGGGTCTTTTATATGGATCTTCCTTTCAACATGTCTTGTATATTTGGTGACATTCCCTTTGCAAAAACCAGCTGTTCAGTCAGCTCTGATTCCAGTCTGGTTGCTTATGGAGGCAGGAACTTTGCTGGAACTGCTGAAATTCGCCCAAATTCGGCTGGCAGACGGTTAGCAGTAAGGTCGTGCTGGTTTTTGCATTGGGTCAAAGTAATAGAATAAAAGAAATTGGCGCGGACCAATAAATTCTTGCTGAAACCTGTCCCACAGACTTGAAATTACTGAACTCCAGAAAAGATAAAAATATTTAGAAAAAAGGATTAATTTGCTTTTTTGGTTTTTTTGGTTCGTCTTTTCCCGTTGAACAACTGCGTGGAATTACCAAAGTAACAGAGTGTAGTACCATTGACGAAACAGGAAGGAAAGAGGAATAAAAACCCGAGCGAAGTTGTAGCATTGGTCAGTCCTAGTGCTATCGTTGATAGCGTTGCTAATCCGGTAGCGGAAGAACTGGACGAGGAGGAAGATGATGAAGAGGAGGAGGAAGAAGAAGGTGAAGAAGCTGCAGCAGAACTAGAAGAAGCAGAAGAAGAGGAAGATGATGATGATGATGATGATAGGAGGGCCGATTGCTGTTGTTGCTGCTGCTGATTGGCTGCTGTAGCAGGTCCCGTAACGATCGTCGTAACGGGATTGGACGAAGAAGCAGCCAAGGCAAAAGCGGCTGTAGCTCCCAGGAATAAACAAATGGGTATAAGGGCCAAGAATATCGAACTGAAATCTGTCTGCTGCGTTTTGACCGGGACGCTGTGGTAGTAGCCGTTCACCGGATAGTGCGGCCTGAAATGACCGTAACGTTCGATTCTGTGATCTATCGGGACGGCATTCATGGAATCGATAAAGAGTGAAGATCCTTTGGTATTCTTCCTTGATGGAGATAGCAAGTTGAGAGCAGAGGAAACTGCTCCATTTAACGATGAACCAAACGGTGAAGGTCTGCTGTGCTGACTGTTGAACAAGAAGGAAGAATGAGGACGACCTGCTTGGAAATTGAAAAAAGTTTAATTGCAACTTACTGAATGCCAAATAACTTTTATGTCACTTTAACAGATATGTCTATACTGCAGATGTTTACACTGTAGGGCTGTTTTTCTTGTTGGATTATGCATACCTTTAAGCATAAACATATTCCACGGCGATTTCGTTAAGTGTATTAGGTCTTTCAGCGGTATACAGATGTTTTAATAATGGTTACTAAACATTTAAGTAAGTAGTTGTTAAGTTCCTTCCTCAACGTCAAGAGTCCAGTCATTTGCGAAGATAACTTTTAAAGTTAATACTAATCACTTGGCTAATCTTAAGTAACGATGTGTTATGCCTTTCTGAAAAGTTATAGTTGTCTTGTCAAGTTTATCGTGTACAACTTCAAAGTTTTTACGTTTCAGGCAGCGGTTAAAAGCAAACTCTCTTGCGGCTTTTTGGACGATTCGGTTTTTCTTTTGCGTGAATCAAGCGATTTCATTCAAGAATATCCAGCAGACTGTACAGATTCATTATGAATTGCCGTGATCCAGTCCCGTTATAATGATTTCGTTTCAAAGTATAACTATGCGACCGTCATCGCCCGTAACCTATTGGTCAAATTCATTGGTTTACCTTGTTTATCTGCTCACTGTATATCTTCTTAATATACTACAAATGAATTCGATATCTTTAGGTAATGGTTATGAATCATTTCGATAACTTAGTTCCATGCACATAATACTTGAGTACTATCCCACTTGTCAGTTTGACAGTATATCTCTATAGCTATTACATATCTAGTAGAATTGATAAACAGTGATCAACGAATGATTTGAAGTGGTGAGTTATGTGAACTATGATAAGTGTACCTGTATGTTGCTTCTCGTAATAACTCCGCAGTTTCCTCGCTGTCACGTAGTATGGAAACTGCTGGTCAACTGCAATACTGAGTACCAGATATGCTAATTTCCGCACCTTCATCGTTTGACGTGTTGTGTAGAGCTTGCGGGGTGTAGAGAAACTGAATGCTGAACTGCGAAAAGGCTACTGAACGTATGCAAGCTTCAAACTGCTTCCTCGTGCTACTTGTTTTGTTCGATTCCCATGAGCAGATTTAACGGAAGCAAACACATTTACGAAAAGGGGCTACTGATGTTATCTATGCGAAGGAGTTTGTAGTTGTATTGACGGCTGTTGATTGGTAATACTATGCAATGTATATAAGACTTCATGCATGTTATACTATGATGCCGCATAGGTTATACAGTATACTATATACGCTACGCTGTGATTACTATAATATTCTATTCATATATATATCATTGTTATATTATAGTATATGTAATATATAGTATATATTATTGCTATCCTATACTATAAATATACTATACTATGCTTTATTCTATACTATACACCAATACCAATACTAAACTATAAACTATATTATCCGCTATCTTATACTTACACTATGTATTGTGCTATCTCTATACTATACTGTACTATACTATACTATGGTATACCAAACTGTACTACAATGTACACCACCGTGTTCCTACACTAAGTTTGAAGCTACTGCACTATTCAGTATAACACTATGCTATATGGGAATTTCTTTAAGTTATGTTAATATCATATATTATTTGATCGAGGGCTGGCTAACTCAATGATTCAAACATAATATTTGACTGGGGAGCGCAGGATGAAAATCGGATACTGTACTTGTGCTATTATACTATTATACTACCCTATACTATAACTCTTTCCAATTATGCTGTTCATATTTTAAGTCCTTTTTGATAACTCGGAATAATCAATAAGGTGTGTCTTTTGGGCCAACCAATGCATACTTGTATAATTAAAAAAACTATACTGCACTAGCTGCGCTATATGTGATTGGTGCTATTTTTATGCACTGCTAGTACATTATACTCATAGCAAGCTACACTCGTTATACATATAATGCTATTTCTAATCAATTAGACTTTATTTATCGAGAAATCAGATGTTCACTTAAACATTTTGACCCTGCATTCAATGCTAATGTGTTATTTCGTATTTTCTCTAATCGTAATCCTGCCAATTTAAATTCGAATTCGTAATCTAAAAGGATAACGCTAGTGTCAGCGCTGCATAAACCGCGCTAATAAAGCGTTAAAAGAGTGCAGCGAGTACAAACAAACAGCGCGGGCTCCCGAGTCTTTACCACGTCACTCGAGTGGAAAATTAAAAGTCACTCTGTAAAGTTTACTGCCTTATTAGCCAATATTTGTTCCAGTTGTATAGGAAAGTGTTCGTGTCTAGAAAAAAGACACTTTTGAAAAAAAAACAATAAATAAAGAAAAATGGCGAAAAAAATGAGAAAATACTCCAACGCTGGCGAATGGTTAAAACCCATAACCAACTTGTCGCCATTAACTTTAAGTTATATGCGAAATAAACGTTTCGCAGTTTGTCCCCTTTTGCGCTGAAATTTATGCTGCGCTTCTTCGCGAATTTGGTGGTTCACAGCTATACTGAAACAAAGATCTGAGTATTTTTTGAAACATCAAGTATATGTCATTGAGCAGGTATAACCCAGAAACCGCAAGTGTAACAAAGAACAAACTTACTTTACAACTTAAAACTTTTAAACTAATAAAATACCATATTAATAACGAGTGGTTTAAGCTACTAGTTTTCCGAAATAATAATAGCTCGATAGGAAAACTCAGTGAGTTAAATTTATTAATTATTAAATTATAGTGTTAGCTTGTGTTTTGCGCGGTAAAATTACGAGTACCAATTCATCTCCGTGAATGTTTATACTATTTCATACGTTCCGTAATCATTAATTACAACATATGTATGAATGTATAAAAGATAATAATTTTGATGATTCATATTTTCCAATGTATCTTTAAAAGGAGATTTTCTTCATTAAATACCGTATACAATCATTTAATTCAAGACGGAATATTTTTCAGTTAGCATATTTCATTTTTAATATTATATTTTTATTTTATCTCTATATTTTAATTTAGAGTAAGTTACTGATTATCCTAACTAGGATATTGGCCAAACACGGAAGCTATCTGTGACGAAATCTAACAAAATATAAATATAAATATAAATTAAATGGCAACGATGGAATCGAGAGCGGCATTTTTTAAAGAGAGACATCTAGCGGACGACATCTGAAATAGAACAACTGCACTATTGTTTGTTGTTTCCTACAACCGGTCGGACAGACTGACCTGGGATTTACACCCCACGCTGAATTTCTGAAGAATTGGAGAATAAAATGACAGATGACAAGGGGCCTTCAAGCCGAGATTCAGAACACGTACAGGAATTTAAACTGGACCAGGACTGCGAACTGCGATTTGAAGTTGAAGGCAAAGAAAAAGTCACGCTTCAGGTGTTTGTGTTTGTTTGTAGTTTGATTTTCAAAAGTCACCGATTCCCTAATTTTCTGGTAAATTTTCTCTGCAGGTCAAGTCGGGATTGGCGGAGCTTTTCGGGACCGAACTCGTCAAAAGTAAACAATATGTTTTCACTGGCGGAGCCAAGATCGCGGTTTTCACGTGGCAGGGATGTACCATCGAGCTGACGGGCAAGACTGAAGTAGCTTACGTCGCCAAGGAAACGCCGATGGTTATTTACCTGAATACCCACGCTGGCTTAGAACAGGTGAGTGTCAATTTCAGTGTGTCTTGACCTTGGATTCGTGGACGGCAGCTGTGCGAAGATACGACATTTGTACTTAACGCTTGTTTTTCGTCATTTTTCAGATGAGGAGGAAAGCTGAGCAGGAGGAGACCAAACGAGGCCCGGTAGTTATGGTCGCAGGACCAACGGATGTGGGCAAGTCAACAGTGTGCCGACTTTTACTAAATTACGCGGTTCGGATGGGCCGAAGGTATATACCATTTGACCTACTGTAATTTTATGGTTCATTGCTATATTTTTGTTAATACATTGAAGGCCAATGTACGCTGACATCGATATCGGGCAAGGTCACATTTCCATCCCCGGAACGGTGGGAGCTATGACGATTGAAAGGTCAGCCGATCCAGAGGAAGGATTCTCACAAGAGGCTCCCATTATCTATAATTTTGGACACAAGGAACCTAACGCGAATCTGGAGTTGTACAACCTTCTCGTTTCGAGGCTGGCGCAGACTGTGGCCGACAAGATGGAAGCGAATCGCATCGGTTTGAACTCGCTGTTACCTGCTCCTTACGACTTATTTTTTTGAAATTCAAACTACTAGGTGTTGAGATAATGTTAACCATTATTGTAATTTATATCTGCGTACACACACCCATATAATATATATATCTATCTGTAGTAATAAATAAAAATAACACCAATTTGTTTTGCCTGTGGTCTGTCTTTTCTGTCAATCTGAATCTCCTGTTGTTACAGTGTCCGTCAGTGGCGCCATTATCAACACGTGCGGTTGGGTGAAAGGCGAAGGCTATCAGCTGCTCCTTCAAGCTGCGCAGGCATTCGAAGTGGACTTGATTATAGTGCTGGACCAGGAGAGATTGTTCAATGAACTGTCGAGAGACATGCCGGCCCAAGTTAAAGTCGTCTTCCAACCGAAAAGCGGCGGTGTAAGCAAGTTTTCTTGTCTATTAATCTTCTTAAATTAGTGATTGAAACGTTTGCATAGTCAAGTTAAACACTGAGGTGGTGCTTATTTAAGATGTTGATTAAACTATGGGTATTGAAAAGATAAATACTGAAAAATTTGTTGTATGTCATGATAACAAGTATGTTTACAATTCTTTAATGGTTTGTTAGAATATTTAACTCTTCAATTAAAGGCCATAAATGGGTATAGTAAGTAAAGATAACATTTTATTGATCTGTGATTACAGGTTGTTGAGAGAAACCGGCACATCCGGGCAGAATCCCGGGACTTCAGGATCCGCGACTATTTTTACGGTCCCCGGAGTCAGTTCTACCCGCACTCGTTTGAGATCAAATTCTCGGATGTTAAAATCTTCAAGATTGGCGCGCCCGCTCTTCCCGATTCGCTGCTTCCATTGGGCATGAAAGCCAAGGACCAAATGACCAAGCTTGTGGCTGTTCAGCCAAGTATCTATTATATTGGCTTATTATTACTTGCCTAGATCGGTCATTCTTTAAATCTTTTTTAAAGTTTATTCTATTTCTTCAATGATTATATTAAATATTATCTCAAATATTCATAATTATAAAACGTATCTACGTTTATTAATGTTTCTGTGCCTTACACTAATCATTCTCGTTTATTTCTAGGCCTCCAACTACTTCATCACATTCTGGCCATCAGCATGGCTGAGAGCGCTGAAGATGACATAGTACAGACCAATGTGATGGGATTCGTGTGCGTGTAAGTGAACGTTTCATTTTGATTGGTCGTTGTTATTGGTCCTGCGCAGTGTGTGTACTTTATAGAAGTTAATTCCTTTTTTCTGTTTTGATAGAAACGCCGTGGATATGGAACGACAGACGATAACGGTTCTATCACCCCAGCCGAGACCTCTGCCTCGTTCTATTTTACTACTCTCTGAGATACAGTACATGGATACGCATTAAACATATCTTTTTCTCCCGCTCTGAGCGAAATAAACCTTGTGTTTCCATCAAATAAACTTGTTGTCTAGTCACATCATTTATAAACTGGTTCCAACTAGATTTTCCTTTGCATGTTTGCCAAGTCCTAAAGAGTTAATTAATTAATTCATTAAAGTAATTCATACATTAATTCACTAAACTGTTTACTTGGTATTTCTATGCGTTAATGAGTTCTTATACAAAATGTTTCATCCTTTTAGAAATAAAATATCGAACAAGATACCAAGACAAAGAGACGGAGTTAAAGGTACGCCATCATGGTTCGCAGGTTGTCTAACATTTCGAATTGATTCGATATGAAACCCATTGCGTTCGTAGTGTAACTAACATTGTCAACTAGCTTGAATTGACATGGAACGCATTCCTTTCATAGCTTGACTAACATTACAAACTAGCTCGATATGACATGGAACGCATTGCTTTCGTAGGTTGAGAAACATTACAAACTAGCTCGATTTGACATGGAACGCATTGCGTTCGTAGGTTGACTACCATTACAAACTAGCTCGATTTGACATGGAACGCATTGCGTTCGTAGGTTGACTAATATTACAAACTAGCTTGACTTGACATGAAACGCATTGCTTTCATAGCTTGACTAACATTACAAACTNCATGGAACGCATTGCTTTCATAGCTTGACTAACATTACAAACTGGCTTGACTTTACATGGAACGCATTGCGTTCGTAGGTTGACTTACATTACAAACTAGCTTGACTTGACATTTAACGCATTGCTTTCATAAGTTGACTAACATTACAAACTAGCTCGATTTGACATGGAACGCATTGCGTTCGTAGGTTGACTAATATTACAAACTAGCTCGATATGACATGGAGCGCATTGCGTTCTTACGTTGACTAACATTACAAACTAGCTTCACTTGACCTGGAACGCATTGCTTTCATAAGTTGACAAACATTACAAACTAGCTTGACTTGACATGGAACGCATAGCTTTGCTTGCTTTCGTTGCTTTGCTTGCTTGACTTGACATTTAACGCATTGCTTTCGTAGGTTGACTAACATTACAAACTAGCTCGATTTGACATGGAACTCATTGCGTTCATAGTTGACTAACATTACAAACTACCGTGACTTGACATGGAACGCACTTCGTTCGTAGGTTGAGTGTCATTTCTAGTAGCTTGATTTGACATGTAACGCTTTGCGTTCGTACGTTGACTTATACTTATACGTTATAAATTAGCTTGACTTGACATGGAACGCATTGCTTTCATAGGTTAACTAACATTACGAACTACCGTGACTTGACATGGAACGCACTTCGTTCGTAGGTTGAGTGTCATTTCTAGTATCTTGATTTGACATGGAACGCTTTGCGTTCGTAGGTGACTAACATTACAAACTGGCCTGACCTGACATTTAACGCATTGCTTTCATAGGTTTACTAAGATTACAAACTAACTTGACTTGACGTGGAACGCACTGCGTTCGTAGGTTTCCGTTCACACACTGGAAGTTGGCTTTACCTGCGATTCAGGACTTGCCTCACAAAAAAACTGTGGTAAATCCTGCAGTGCGAACAAGGTATAAAGTTTTAATTCGTAATTTCTTTCGAAACTACTAACTACTAAAAGAACGAAGTAAGAAGTACTGGATTTCGTCAGTCGTTGCGTTTTATTGGTTGTTTCTTTTGATACTCTAAAATAAACTGTTTAGGGCACCTGGAAACTCAAAGAAACTGGTTTCTCAACCAGTTCGCATTTATTTAAAACGGGTGCTTTTGCAGGCTTTCATGCTCGGTACAGGCACAAACCGTTCTACGCATTGGAACTTCCATCGTTCGTCAGTTCACATTTAAGTCGTTGCCATATTCTCCTTTCAGCAGTGATAAGATGAGCACACGATATCGGTCGCTAATTTCAACAGTTGCAACTCTCTTATCAAGAATCCCTTGAGATTATCAACAGCGTTTTATTGAAAATTAATCTTTCCAATATTACTTTCAGTAGTTTCATTCCTGTGAAATACGATATAACAATGACATTTTGAAGTCTTAATTAATATTAATTAATTAATTATTGAATGATAATAAATCCTGTTCTACTTTATGCTGATTTACATTAATGGGTATCCATTCTTAGAAGTTTACGCCCTGTTTTCGGGAGACATGGTACCATTTTCAGGCAAAGTAAAAAAACCAAAGCCTAATTTTTTTAGATGAACACGTATATTTAAAGTCGGTTTATAAACCTGCTACATCTGTTTCTTCAAAGGGAAAAACACATAATATATCTATAAATCTTACTATAAAGAAATCTGGCAACGTACAAATATTTTTTTTTGTTAATAAAATGTTTCTAGTAAAGGGAGAGAAAAATCTATCTGTAGGAGGGAAATTGCTAAAATATATAGGCGGAGTCGGCCTAGCACTTCCTCAAACAAAAAAAATTATCGGCGCCCATGAACTGTACACTAATGGTCCCCTACATAATGCGAAACCCTCACACTATCAAACTGCGCACAATGAATGCAAAATAAAATTGATGCTATTAAAATATGAAAAATTTTAAAAGCAAATAAAATCTTGACGGGTCCTCTACAACCGGCTGAATTATCCCCGATATTTGTGTGTGTTTTTTTTTCAAATCGTTTTTCTCTGCAATGTTCGTAGTCAGTTAAAATTACAATAAAAGCGGTGACGAAATTAATACTCGATATGTGATAGGTGGGGGAGGTTTAACTATCGAGGGTATCGGCTCGTTCGAGCGAGTCGAGGGTGTCGTTGGAGGATGAGTGAGACCGGGTCAAGTCACTGAGGTCGTCCAGGTGACGCTGCTTCTTGCGCACATTCCAGTGCAGACACTCGGCCAGCGAGTCGAACCAGTCGGCGATCTGATCCTGTGCGCAAATCGACGGTACCGGATAGATGGATGTCGTCACACGCAAACTGAAAACCCAATTAGTTGACAAGGTTAATTATCACTTCGAATATACAAATTGAATATTAAAAAAATACACATGTACATATCGATGTTATATATCAAAGAATAATATGTGCGAGTTAAGAATTCTGAGAACTTTTATATCAGTTGGGTATTGTGGTTTCAAACGTTTAGTTACCTGAGTTATACAAGTCAGATTAACGTGTAAATCAGTGCTTCAATAAGATATTCGAGTAACTTAATGGTAGGTTGCATTACCTATCACCATGCGTAAGTTCCTGACGGTTGCGTCCATCGAATGACACCCAAGCCGTATTGCGACTCTCCGGTGAAACGGAAATCTAAATTTCAAACGCAAAACAATTAGTTAAAAATAACAGCACACACAACACAGAAATGCTAATATCCGTAATATATGATAAATTACATTATATATAAAATAAGACAAGGGTTGATACGAATGAATGCATACATATACCAATATTAATAAGATATAAATATAGGAGGATTTTAGCATTAAGGAAACAGGGATCGAAACACACAAGACTAAATTGCAAAGATGACGTAACACGATAATTTGTTTCCTGGAAGTGCGGAAGTGTACACGTGTGTTTATCCAAAGTGCTAGGTTTACCTTGAGCTCGACGCCTGCAGGAACGACAATTGGCCTAAAGGACAAGGAATGAGGACAAATGGGTGTAACCATGATGGCCGGCACGCTGGGGTGAATCATGGACGCTCCAGCTGCCACTGCGTACGCTGTTGAGCCAGTCGGGGTCGAGACAATCAAACCTGCCATTAAACAAACATCATCTTTATTAAAAAAGCCAACTCCGAGAGTTGAAAATACTTCTAATTAAGAGATTTATCGAGACAATCAAACCTGCCATTAAACAAACATAATCTTTATTAAAAAAGCCAACTCCGAGAGTTGAAAATACTTCTAATTAAGAGATTTATCTTAAACCGATAACTAGAACAGTAATTTTTTAATACCTATCTAAAATCAATACATAGTTTGATGACAATATTGAATTAAAAACACGAATCTTAAAAATATAAATGTAACAGAAACTAAACCAAATCTCTAGTTCGTGTCTATATTCATACTAATCCATACTAACCGTAAGCAGAGTTTCTTAAAATCTGATAACATTTTAATTAAAATCACAATCTTAACTATAAGTGGCTAAAATCTATTACAATCTACCAACGGGGGAAACTCAAAAGCCCAATACTAAGAACTAGTCTACTAGTCTAGCTAGCTAACTAACCAGCTTAACAATAACATCTCCAAATTATAAGTTTAATTCGTATTTCACTAAATTGCTGGAAACAGTTTGATCCCGTTCTTACCGTCTCCCTGGACAGAGGTGATGTATTTGCCGTCGAGATAGAGATCGATGTTGGACAGGTAAGGCGAGGGCCCTCGGTCGATAACCACTTCGTTGAGGACGAGCAGGTTGGTCGATGCTTTGGTCGTCTTGCCGGTTGCGTCGTCGTGGCGCAGAATGATGCAGCGCAGCCGACTTCGCAGAGTCAACGCAGCATGACCTGTTGCACATACATAACATTAAACTTGAGTCCAGGTACTTGATGTACAACACCGTCATGGCATTAAAACAAATCTATGCATCTACGGCAATATAGACATTCTAAATGACAAGTTTCATAACATTCATTTAGTAAGATTATCGTATTAATAGTAGTAGTAGTGGTGGTGGTAAAACTATATGCTAATAATGAATTATATATATTTCGAAATGGGCTAGAAACGAAGGTTCGGATGGCTTTAGATGCAAGGTGTAGCATACGAAAAATGATTGAAATGGAGTAACGGTACCTTCGAGAACGTTAGTAACTTGCTCCTCAAAGTTGTCAAACTCGAACGGCGTTAGAAATCCTAGACTGCCCAAGTGGAACGCCATCACCGGGGGCACCGATTGCTGTTGGCCGCAAGAGATAACCAAAAAAAAATGACGTAAGTAAAAAGAGAAAACCAATAAGAATCAACTCTTTAAAAAGAAAACACCACAAAATACAGAAACAAGGAATCTCCTAGCACTGAGTAAGTTACTAAAGATACTATTGTTCATTTAAACTGGTAGAACTTTTAAACAAAGGTAGAACTGAAAATCGACTTTTTAAACAAAAGGCAACTTGAACACAAAAAAAACGATAAAGTGATCACGATTTGGACCGAAAAGTCCTTGAAAGCAATCGTTGGCAATTGTTTTAATCAAGGTTGAAGAAACTCGTTTTCTCGAGACGGGCACTGGCTTTTTTTTCTCTCTCACTCTCTCTCTATCTATCTATCCATCCATCCATCCAACGATTCTTCTATCAGTCAATCTGTTTATCTATTTATATCTTTCTATCTATCTATCTCTACCTATCTATGTTGGTTTTTACCTGAAAGAGGGAGCTTGCGTAGAGAAGAGTTCCATCGCCGCCGAGGCAGATGATGAAATCGATTTTGTCCGTGAGATCGTCCTTGCCCTCGCGAAACGACATTAGCTTGTCGCGAATCATACTGAAGCCCGTGTGATTGTTCAGCAGCGGATCATCCATCACCGAGCTCTCCACGAACACCACCATGCGTTTCTCCTGTAATAAGACAATAACATACATTATAAATAGACAGACAAATAGACAGATAGACGGATGGACAGGTAGAATATTAGGTACATAGGTAGATTGACAGAATGATTAGAAAGACATCCAGTTTTGACCAAGACAATTTCCGCCATAATCGGCTGGTTAGAACAACAGGTACGTAAATAGGTGGGAGCACAGGTAGATAGATAGGTAGTTAGGTAGGTAGATTTGGTATAGTCACATAACCGGATTTGGAAAATGGATAGAAAGGTAGGTGAATTAGATAAACGAGTAGAAGATCGGTAAATTAGAACATGGGTAGGGAATACGAGAGATAGATAGAAAGACAGGTAGACAAGGTAGGTGGATAGATAGACAATCAGACAGACAGATGGGGGATAGGCAAATTAGAATATGGATTAAGAGAGATAGATAGGTAGGTGGACAGACGTATAGGCAGACGATTAACTAAAACATACTTATCTCGTTAATTAACACATTTGGTCGGTTACACAAATACCTATTTCACAAAGATATCAAACAAGCTCGTACGAACAAGTCGCTCATTTTTTGTTTAAATCCCTTCTGAAACTAATGGCATGGGACGAACGACGCGACTCGAACCGGTTATTTCGCCTTAAAATCTTAACTGACGATTACATATTTCAACGGTAACTCTTCATCAACCCACGGGGGAAAAAACACATTTAAAGGAATTCAATGTATTCTAATTGGACAAACTACGTTTCTCGTTGGTGCTCGGAGAAATCTCCAACTGAAAATTCCATAAAGATTGCGAAATTCCATAAACTAACCGTGATGAGCCATTTGACTAGTTGTACGAATGGCGACAGCACTGCAGCATCGCGGACTTTCTTAATCACCAGCACCGTCAGCGGGGGTTTGTACCACGTCAGTCTCTGACTCGCAGGATCCTGGATTGTCCTGAAATTCCCAATACATTAATTAAAAAGTGAATCTCCTATTTGTTTATCACTTGAAATTTCAATTAAAATTACAATTTAAATCAGCGTAACGTTACATGAAAATATAACTATATTAAACTGATACGAGTACCAATGGCTGAAATAGCAAGACAACATCATCACATATTGTTTGCAGCGACTTCCAATTAGACTGTCGACATTTATTTTTAAATCTAGATATCCAGTTTTAATTCCAATGAAAATAGATCAAGTATGTCGGCATAACACTAACCAAATATCAAGATAGACAAACTGATAAGGAACACAACCCGACTACTGATAGTTTAACTACCAAGATAACTATTTTGAAATGTTATTGTTCACCACAGTTTCGAAAAAAACACTCGAGATATCAATCAAAGCACGTTAAACGAGCGTAGCATTAATTAGGTATCTAAATACATTAAGTGAAATCAACATAACCGAATGCTAATAGCTCAAACAACAAAGCAACTTAGATTCTACCTTGGACAATAATCCAAAAACCTTCTCTTTGTTTACAAATCAAAATACGCAGTGAAGATCCAATCTAATGCAAGGGAATATCTAACCTCGGATATACTAATATTTAAATAGCAAGATAAACAACTTTAAACATTATAGTTTACAGTGACTTGTAGAAAAAAATGTTTTTTAAGTTTTAGAAAAAAATTGGATGTACCAGGCAATCCCGCTACTTATCGTTCCCACTATTTTCATGCTGGATTGGCGTAAGAGCAACTGAATGGCCTGCCACTGTTTGCGCGTCTTTAAGTGTAAAGAAAAAGCACCGCGTCTCCCGCAACACCACGTGTCCCTGACAACGCCCTGCCTCCGGTCTTTTTCCAGCCATTTGTATATGTATTTCTCCCATCTTAACACTAATTACATACAACATATTCGGACCGCCCCGTTTGTAAATTCCACTACCCGATTCATCTTTTTCAGTCGATCCGCAGCTCCGATGGAAATGGCATTCAACCGGTTTTTCTTCAAAATTTTCCGATTTTTAAAATCGCCAATGATAAAATGTTGACTTTTTAACCGCGTGGGTAATAATTTACCGTCGAGTTGATGGCGTTTTTTTAAAAGTTGCCCAGTTAAGTAATTATTGTTATTATAGTATTCAACAACAAAAAATAATTTTAGAAAAAAGGTGGTCGTAAATAAACGCAAGAAAAAGCTACGCGTTCGTGTTGGATATGGTCCGCTGGAAGAGTAGGCGAAGTTCAAGGTCTGGGGCGAAAGCGAAAGTGAATTATAACGCTTCAGATGTTGTAGAAATACCCATGCAGAACCAAGCGGCGGGGAAAAAAAAACTGAACTTTCGCTTTTCAACCTGTACTTGATTATAACGCTGACTCGGTAAATTTCAAATCTGATTTGATTACCATCACATTCAACGCTAGCTAGTCATCAAGAGACAGATGGTATAGCATACATAACCTGATCAATATTAGGTATAAATTTGTAAAACTCTGACAGGACTTTCCTCAAATAAGTTATACCCAATGATTGTACAATAATACGGTGTATGATTATTGATCTATAGATACAATTAAAGTTAATATTGGTTTAAAACTAACGAATTAGTTAATTTAAAAAGGAAAACGTTAAAATGGGAATAAACGAGAGAAATTTCAAACGTCCTTGAAAATACGACATATAAAAAAAACAACAACAAGAAACCCGAGCATACGACACGTTTTGTTTCATTTTATGAATTTAAAAAAAGTCGAAAAATATATTTAAAAAAAACGATTAGTCGTCGAAAATTAACGTTGTCGTGTCGCTATCATGTCAATCTCATATCCCACGGGATGACTTGACTCGCACGCAAACGGTCAGTGAAAGTGACATCCTCAGCGGACCCGTTACGTTTTGAAGAGATTGCCACAGCGAGATGCCTCTTTCAAAGTACCAAACAGCTTTAAGGCGAAGTAGGCAGTAAAGCTGTAGCGGTTATCTTTACGAGACCAGGTTTAAATAGAGTAGAAATTTAGTTTTAACGTCAATCAACTTTTACTTATTAACTTTCAGTTTTCTGAAAACTCGGTGACAGACCTCAACTTTTAGACTGTAGCTTAATTAACTAAAGATTAAAGACTAATTGAATATCACGCACGTTATACAAATATTATAATGAATTACAATGACAAAGATTACAGATTACGGTCGGATTATAGTTCAGAATTTCTTAAACAGGTTTTAAATTCAGTCATAACGACACAACATCAAGTACAACATATTTCATGCAATTATAAATAATGATATTGATAAGTAACGATAATATAAATAATTATTTGATTAAAATTTGAATTTATTTTTATAACAATATTTTGTATCTAGTAATAATAATAAGCCTTAAGGTCTAATCCAATTATCCATGATGATGATAACAAGTAACGCTAATATAATAATAACAAGACAGTTTAAGAGCTAAGTAGATAGGTAGATAGGAATTTTTAAAAATACGCAGTTTTCAAAGTCGATACTTACATGACGATAGCCGAGTTCTTCATGATACGTCCACACGGACCGAACTGCTGAATGGGGCTGGGTGCGTTCAACGATCTCGTGCGCCTGTCACACAATAAAAACCGAATTAACAATAAAATCAATTAAAAGATCAAATGAATCAAACTCATCTTGCTTTCTTTATTTAAAAAAAATAGATAACAAAAAAGGGGGAATAACCGAACAGTTTCACGCTTGATGGCATCCACTGTCCAAAGTCTGATATTGCCATTCATTTCAGTGCTTGCATGTCCGTTACTGTGGTTAGCCATGACTGCTATTGTGTAAAAAAAAACAGCGCCCGATTTTTTCCCCCCAAAATCGCCTCAGATCCCTTTTGGCGCAGTAATTCACTCCCTCCTCGGTGGACTCAATGTTGTGGAGAATTTTTGTTTTAACAAAAAAAAAACTTAACGGCCGACACTAAATAGGGTACCACTTTCTCGTGTCCTACATCAGCGTTTGGCTTTAAAAACGTCGTCTCGAATCTTTCTTCTTTATTTTTTCCAAAATACACTGAATACACACACGCGGGTATTTTCCCTGAAATACGAATATTTCACGCAGCTAAAAAGGCTGGTCGTAAATAGTTCTAAAAGAGAGCGAGAGCGGTGAGTTTTCACGTCGGTGACAAACTGTTTAAACGAAAACGAGACATTGGCGAATTGTACGAGCGAGGGGACTCCTTCAGCTGGCCGCGTTGCCAAGTCAACTAACCTACTTCAATACCTTTGAGCTCTCCTGTCACCTCTGCACTCCATGACTTCCATTTTTGAACGCGGGAGGAGGTTGAAAGACCTCCCACACTTGGGGGTGGGGGGAAACCACCCCTTCGGAGAAGAACTGAACAGCAGAAGGAATGTAAAAACAGCAACGCCAAGGGGCAAGTTAAGATGCGGGGTATAACAAAGGGTCCCTTACATGTTATTAGCTCGGACCCTGACTGCATCTCGAGTTCATGCGACCAACCGATAAGACCTTAACTCGCAACCTCCGTCCCTCACGTTGAAAACATCCTATAGTAAACTAAAGTCATGCTATAGCTTAACAGAAGATGCGTTCCTGTTTCGACGACTGCAGTATAGCGAACACGTGACGCTACGGACCCGACCAGCGGGGAGACGTGTGGGACCCGCGCGTCTCAACCAATTTTACGATGACGAAAATACAGCTAGGTAACTGCTAAGCTGCTGTGTAACTAGGAATTCGATTACGCGGACTGGCTCGCGTCGTGTTGACGGTGTCTCCTAAGGTGAGCGACTTCCCCGCCTTCCCGAACTTGGGGAGTGCGGGCGGGATTTCCCCTCTTGTACAAGGAAAAACAAAGGTGTTGCACCATTTTTTTTTACCGGTCGATTTTGCAGCGACATTGGCGGAGTTGAAGATCATCCTGGTCGTTGTTGTGCGGTTTGAGTGAATTGCCTGCCGCGGGTAATTCCTCTTGCGCCGCTGACGCAACGCTCATTACGATTTGTGTGGCAAACAATTGGGGGGCCCACCTCTTCTTAGCGTGATCTTGACATTAGCCGGGCAGCTTCAGGCTTTGTGATTCGCTTGCGTCTTTTTTGCCTTGAATATTCGCTATTTTCAAATTCTTTCAACGCGGAAATGCCACTTCTTTTGTTTTGACAAGTGAAGCTGACGACAGTTCCGCCCTGAAGCGTGGGTCGTTGCTAAACAGCAACAACAGGTTTCTATTTATGGACGGTCATCAACATATAACGAAATCGCTTTAATTATCTCGTAATAAATACCGAGTACAGCAAAAATTAAGGTATAAAGACTACAATTAAATAAAATAATTAAATTATTAAGGTTAAATCCACAATAAATAAATTATTTTACAGGACTATGTATTTTATAGTTCATGAAAACAATAACGTAATAAGAACTCAGATCGTTGTGAGTCATACTGAAGATTTACATTTACACTGATATACACACTACTACATTACATAATGTATTATTAGAAATATCATTACATTGTCAAGACAAACAGATATATATTGTAAAATTATTTAACATTAAGATTTAATATAATAAAAGTTAATGTAATTTCTAAACTGGGTTTAAATTCATCTAGTTCATAGAGGTATTGTACTACAGTAAAATTATATCTAAAGTGCATGTTTATCAGAATTTAAATTAGTTTCATCAGCAGCAGCTGCATTTCAATAATGGCACAAATTATATTAAATAGTTAGCGGCTATTGAGATTTACCCTGTTAATTACAATACCCTTGAAGTAACACAATAACATAATCACCAGGTAGCTAAACTAGACTAGCAACTGAGAAAAAAACGGGGTATTTTCTGTAAGGAAAACAGCCGCGTTTAAAACGAAGGCCATTACTTAATGAAATGACGAGGAAAAAACGGAGATGAAAATTTAGTCTAGAAACTGGTAGTGAGTTCCTCAAGGTCATTTCAAGCCTCTACCAATAAAGATTACACAACGCGCGAGATAGATGGGCGCGACATGAGAGCTTCAAACAAGATAAACGAGGACACCATGTACAGTCTGATACTAATGAAGCTTTTCAAATAGACTTCTTGTTCAAGGAGATCATAACAGGTTACATGCAGCCGGTTAATAACCTCGAAGTTCCAAACACGAGACGATTTTTAAGGAATCTCTGTTGTTGAGATTCGTTTGCTACTATGTTACAAACTTACGGCCATGTGCCAGATCTGCTTCTGGGTGGAGAAGAACCTGCCGATGAAGGGCAATACGCCATGGAACGGCTAGTGCTGCTACCGCTACTACTGCTGAGGCTACTGTCTTCCAGATCGAGTGTCCATACGAGCGACTTGTCGGATGACCGGAATTCATCCTCGGTGAAAACCCTTCCGAAGGAGTCGGATGATCCGTGCCACCAGACCATGGTGTTTGTTAACTCTGCACTGAGTCAACACTGCCTCGCTCGGCTCAGTTTTAAACGTGCTGCGAAACCTTTTGAGGGGGCCAACCAATCACCGACTGCCTTTTTGACCATTCGTACGCCAACCTATTGATGCCTTTTGTAATCAGATGCAGCCAGCGATCGGACCAGTTACGTGCGCTTTTTTCCGTCCCCCCCCCCGAAAAATGAGTAACGATTACTAACGGTTACAGTAACCGTATTTCGTTAGAAACCAGTACTCTCGACATATACAATTGATAAGATTTACTCCAGAGAATCGCGATAAACTCGAGTCATCCTAAAGTTGATAAACCTAAGTGCGAATCTGGTTATTTATTAACAAACGAGTTTTACGAGTCTCATCAAGTACTCGGTATAAACATTGTGAATACCGATCACTATCTCGTAAGGGGGAAAAGAACGATATGAGACGCTGGCAGTTGACAAGGTCATATCAATCACGACACACACAAAAAAGAGACTTCAATAATAATAAAAAATAATATAAAAATCAATGAATAGAATCTGTCTGAAAACGGGCGCCAATTTAATAGAGCAAGACGGACTCTTATTTATAAGAATGTATATAACAGCCCAACTGTTGTCAAGTCCTAATGCGTTTTCCATTAGCTTTTGTCTCGACTGGGTCTCTTAATATACACTTTCCCCTGGTCTTTTAACAAGAATTACCGCAGGCTTAATATAATGACTATTGTCTCTTTGATGTGCATAAAAATGACCCCATTTAACGACTCGGTGGTTATATTATAATGTCATCCAAGGGGAGGATAGGAGAAAGTGTTGATAGTAGCTTGATAAACGCTTGTCGCAATGTCCTTATAGTGATTATCTAACTGAAAACATACGGGGCACTGGTCCAGCTATTCAGGTTGCTTTTCTCGTTGAAATGTTTGATTTGGGGTAAGAATGGCGGATAAGAATCTCACCTTTGTTCCCATTCATGCGTGATTTTGTTGGACGCTTTTAATGCAATGCAAGAATCTCCCAATTCTTGGGCGACGAGGTCAGTTGCACTCGAGGAATCCAAGTCGAGCGCGCAAACAGTACATTCACCAGCCATGGTCGATGATTTGCTTTTTGTTTTTCACAAATATTGATGATTGAGAAGCGAGACAAGAAGATGATGATGAGACGCCAGCCTCTCCTGTATGTCCCGCGGAAGCTAGCCGAAGGACGACCGAAAACCAAGGTTGTGACCCTGGAAAACCGTCCGTAGACAAGCACACAACTTTCCTGTTTACGCGCAACGACTTGTCTCTTCCAACATATCAGGTTGACCTCGGTCATCGAACCAGTTGGGTTTGACCGACGTCGAACTCACGTTGCCTCGGCTACGTTCAATACAAACAAGATTCTATGTAGAAAAGTGGAACTTGACGCCATCTGGTGGAGCTATTGTGAACTACTTGGAAGACCTGATTCCAAATCCGTAAGTGCCAATTTGAAAAGTATCAGAACGTTCTAATGCAGTCGAATTTTGATTAGAGTTGGACGATATTTCTTGTTGTGTCGAATCGATACTTCGATATGATGCATTTGAATTGTGAGTGTTGACATTTTAAATTAAGATTGTTGGTTTTTAATTCAGTTGAAATTATAAACTCGTATGTAAATCTTAATGTTATTAAGTTAAATTATAGATTTTAAATAGCATATTTAATATAAATTATATATATCTATACATATGTGCATATTTCAGGCGACAAACTGTATCCCACGGTTGGAATAACCTGTCAACTGAAAACAGTATTTTACCCCCAACCACGGTGGTTTGTTTTGAACACAACCACCAGCGTCGCAGGTTTAACAGATTTTAATTGCTGTCGCCAGAGCTTCCGTTTGTCTTCGGACGGAATAATGTTCTGTTCTTTTACGATGAGAAAGTAAACAAGGATAAAGAACTGGTTTTTTTCAGGTATACATATAAGTAAGTTTTTAAATAATTATTATAATTAATACACTTTTCGTATATTTAATATTATACAATTGTTTGAAAATGTATTACTTATTTTAATAAATTAATATAACTTAATATAATCATTCTAATACGTTTACCCGAGTCAAATGATTATTTCAGTCACATTGCAGTTAACCAATCAAAACCGCTCGCATTGTGATATCAGCGACACGACCTCTGCGAATTCGACTCGATTGAGGCTCGGTTTGACCTACCTTAACTCTACCCAATGCGAGACAATAGGTACAGTTCAACTAAATCAAGACAAGTCGATTCAATTCAGGGTCAATTAGATCGGTTTGACCCAGGTTGACTTTGATTCTCAACACAGTTCTGAATTCGATTATGCGCTCGGTTGAAATGAATTAATCTAACTCAGTTCAGCTCAAGTCAACTCAATTCTAGTTTTTTAACTTCATCTCGTCAGATAGAATTTAGTTGAACTCGATTATGGGTCAAATCAGCTCGGTTTGACCTACGTCGACTCTAGTCAACACGATTGTAGGCTGGAACGTAGGGTCAATTCAACCAATTCAAGTAAGCCTAAACTAAACTTGATGAAACTCGACTTAAAGTCCACTATACCCAACACGATTCAACTCGACTCGTACCAGTTCGACGTAACTCGACTTCGATCAACAACGACCTGACCGAGTGCAATTCACCTCCAGTCGAGTCAATTCCAACACTATACTTAAGCTCACTGAACGTCATTTAACTCAAGAATCAACTTAACTCGACTCGACTCAAACCAACTTGACCCTATTACTCGATCTAGTCGACTCAGCTCAGACCGATTCAAAGTGATCCGACTTTACTCAAGTCGACTTGATCTACAAACGAATGCACAGTATAGTCCATTTGCAAATTCAAGTCCATTCCAAGCTGAAATGAGAGCTAAACTGAGACTACAAGTAACTCCAGTACAGGTTCGAACCCCGTCACAGTCAAAACTATTAGCATCGAACTGAAGTTAGCAATGGAAGTTATCGAATCGACATCAATTTCGCCGTATTTATCGTCCATAAACCCTTGAAGGTACAGTCTAGAGCAATAAAAAGGGTTCTCGCTGGCGGGAAAGTTGATGGCTTATTACTCCTACACTTTCAGAGATATAGCAACCCAAAAATTACTGCAAGTAGGACTAATAGTACTTAATTCACTTGTCCAGTTTCATCGAAATCGGATTGATAGTTTCGTCAAAATAAAATCCTAAAATTCCCCGCCATTCATGACCCTTTTATTTTTGTTCTAGACTGTACATCTTTTTGTGAGTTGTGAAACAACCAAACTCCCGTCATGAATATAACAAGTAAAAAATTGTTACGCAACATTCTTAAAGTTTTGTTATAACCCTCTGGTAATTCATACTCTGGCAGTTCTATAAAAATTAACTTGTCAATTAACCGGTTTCTTAATTTTAAGTTTTTAATAATAGAACAGTATAGGAATAATTCGAGACCACCCAAGTCAACCTGCTTGTTGATTTTTTCAGAATGTCATTGTGGTTTTATTATCTACGTTCGGGCTATGTTAAGGGTTCCACATATGAGACACAATTGAAGACAATGCGTTTCACGTAATCCTTTTTGTACCTTTCGACCTGTTGATTCAACCAGAGTCGAGTCGAGTCAACTTTCGGTTACAAACTCGGGATCATAAGTCAGTAGGAGGATTGAATCGAGTCGAGTCGAGTCAACTTGCGCTTCAACTCGGGATCAAAAGTCAATGGGAGGATTGAATTAATTCGTGTTGAAACAGGTCAACTTTTGATTCGACTCAGGATCAGAAGTCAGTAGGGGGAGATTGAATCTAGTCGAGTCGAGTCAACTTTTGAATCGACTCAGGATCAAAATTCAATAGGAGGACTGAGTCGTAGTCAAGTGGATTCAACTTTTGATTGAACTCGGAATCGAAAGTCAGTGAGAGGTTAGAGTCGAGTCGAGTCAAAATTCGATTCAACTCGGGATCAAGAGTCAATGGGAAGATTAAATCAATTACAGTCGAGTCGAGTCAACTTTTGATTCGACTCGGGATACAGTTTTGTACGGTTACGTCAACGGGAGGATTGAATCAAGTCGAGTCGATTCATTGACATGGCTTTCATACAACTCTAATCACATACGATGAATCAATCTGTTAAAAGATTAAGTATAACCAGACATGTAACATTACAAGACCATGAAATGTTGTAAGATAACCGACTTACACAGTATAATTCAAAACGGAATGTAAATTTTAACTTATAGTTAATTTTATTTATATACAATCGGATTAAGTTGAAAGGTCAGCGTTACAAGGAACAATTCAACTTAACATAAGTTTAATTCATATCAAGTTAAGTATTAAATAGCAACCGAGTAATCCTGTGATTTGACACTCACATAGTAATGCTACTGAATAAAACACCCGGGGTAGTTTGATTACGTAACACTAACCATTTAACATTAACTTTTGGATACAAATTAAACAAGTATATACTTTAAAGCCATAGCGTTAACTTGATTGCGTAACATCACCGCAAAGTTCAAGATCTAAAACAACTAGCAGATAACCTTAGATTCGACTCGACATAGTCAAAAACAGCGATGCATATAAACACAGCCCGAACAAGTGTAAATTTAATACAGATAAACTGGAACAGGATAATTTATGTAACAAGTTGGGAATAAAAGAAACATAAATGGAGCAATAGAAGTAAAATATTACAGAGATTTATTGTCATTGATTCCATCCAGATCTTCCCATTAGACACCTGGCCGCAAAACCGAGACGATTCACAAGACCAACCCGTGCATGACCAATGCACAACGAGATGGTGTGGTCCTTTCGTTTAATTTACCGACTGAAAACCCAGGAAAATTACCCAAGACGGAATTTCATACGACGGTATTACTCATCTTCACGCACTTTCCGGTGCTGGTACGGGGAGAGCGGGTTCCTAACTACTCAAAAAGAATCGAGCAGTGCTGTATAAAGCCGACCGTAATATGTTATATAATGAATGGCTTTTTAACGTGCGTGCTCATTTTTATGCTCCTCTTTGATCAAAGTCGTTTCCCGCTCGTTTTATTGGAAACTTTGCGTGAGACGTAAGGCAGAGACAAAATATACGGTGTGAAAGGGGTCCGATAATTGCATAATAAGTAATTGTCTTATCTACCCGCCTTGCTAGTATATCACTTGTATCTAGTCTATCTAGTTATCTACCTACCTATCTGTCTGTCTGGCTGTATATCTATCTGTCTATTTACCTATCTATCTGTCAAGTTATCTGTCTGTATCTCCGACTGTCTGTCTAACTTTCTATCTATCTTTCTGTCTGTCCGTCTTTTTTTTTTCTTATTGGGCCTACTCAAGATTGATATTTATCTATCTATCTATCTATCTATCTATCTATCTATCTATCTATCTATCTATCTAATTATCTAACTATCGAACTATCTAACTATCTATTTATCTGTCTTTCCTTCCATCTAGCTATAGCTGATACCTACGTATCAATGTATCTATGTATCTACCTATCTATCCAGCTGTCTTTCTGTCTGTCTGTCTGTCTATATAGCTATCATATCCATCAACACATTTTCTACTTGTCTATTCGTCTATCTGTTTATCTAATTTTTCTATCTATCTATTACAATCTACATCTCTACCAATCTATCCCAACTACCAATTTACTGACATACTTGTATATCAGTCTGACTATTCAAATATATTTATCCCTCTACCCTCTACATAAACATCTATGAATGACTTAAATTGTATTTATCACGGTACCTAAAAGTTAATTCATCCGACTACGTATGATGAATATCTATATATCTTCTCTACCGCGTCCATTTCTACCTGTCTACTTACCTTTCTACTTATCTAGCAGTCTATCTAACCAGCTACTTATATAGCTACATATACCTACCTACCATCTATCAAATACGAAAGTCTCAACCTAAGCCGACCGAACCATATATCCTTGTTAAACTCGACTCAACTCATCTATAGGATTAAAATCGATTCATGTCATTTTTCTTCACGGGGTACACGAACATTGCCCAAATTAACGGAAGTCCGATTAAATGGACTCGCGGCTTCAAGTCGAACCTTCAATCAATTTTATTGCAAAATTAATTCAATAAATTGATCGATATAGTTTTAATGCTTTTCTTATATCTTTTATAGTTATGAATATAATTAATAAATATACAAGTCAATTAGTCAATAAACAAATAAAGTCGCAAAACCCCCGCGATGGCTTTTTTTTAAAAAAATCATCTTTATAACTGGAAGGTAAAAGAAGGTAACATTCTCGTTTTCAGGTACAAGGTTAGCCAATAAATCCGTTACATGGGTTCGGTTCACAGAAGAATTGAGGTTAACAGCTTTCTGAGGAACCGGCAAAGAAGTGGATGTAAGGGGAGGGGGGGGGTTCGCAACTTCACGTTTAAAAACGTGTCGTCTTAAAAAAGCGGGGTCAACTATTTTGTTATTTCAAAAAAAATTCACAAATTTCCCAATGTAGCCCTTCCGCATTTCTCTTTCCATTTTCTGGTTTGCTTCAAAAGAAATTCCCCGTGTCAATTTTCAGTCGACATGAATTCCAGAGTTGAATTTAACTTTTAATTTAAAAAAAACACAGTATGAATGAAATGTGAAATATGCTTTAAATAATAATGATTAAAAAACAGTTACGTAATGAAGAATCTGGACAGAATCTTGACTGACCGTTAGACGTTGGTTCCGAAAACACGTGGCGGGTTCTTGTCAAGAAACGGCACCTTGTTCTTTCTTATTTTTTTTACATAATACTTTTCGAAGCAGCTGTCTGACGAAATACCCGCGTGCAAATTTTTTTTAAAATTCTCAACCAATTCACAAGTGAACTGATAGGGAATCAACAATCTTCTCAGGAGTAAACCAGATAGTTTCAAAGTGCTGGGGCCACAGTAGAGGAATGTTAACTTGCTGGCATGACCAAAAGCTGCTTACGGCACGTCCTTAATGGGAAAAACGCTGGACAGTGCAAGAGTATTCAAAGTCCTTAAGCCAGCGGCGATGGCTATTTCGATGGGGCCCCCCGATAATTTCAAAACCTCCGATGAGAAAAACTTGTCAAACTTACCGGAATCCTTGAACTTTATCAAGCACCATGGAGGCGTGCGTTTTCTTGTGAGCCTCGCTGCTGTCCGAATCGGTGGCGCAGTTGTCGGAATCGCAGCGCGGTTTGCGCTGTTGCCGCGCCGGGCTGGTCATGTCCAAGCGGGCTAGCGCTTGAGCTAGTTTCAAGTCTTCTTCCATCATTTTTTTGTAATTTAAAATGTTCAGTTTGATAATAAAGTTGAAATAAAACGGGGGATGTTACTATAGGAGAATATAGACTTTTATTAAAGAAGTGAGATGAGCGGGATGTGCGATGGTTGAAGTTTACACCTGCGATTCTACCGTGAAGTGATGTGGTGCGAGTCGAACGCGCAACTGACGCGCGCGGGGTTCCCAACGCAACGGGCCCGGGATGAGTTTGGCCTGCAGCGGGGGTTGATAACTCGTGAGGCAAGTTGTCTATCCGTCTCGTGTTGAATCACCTACTGAATTTTCATGTTCAACAGTTTCCCCCTCCCTCAGTTTTTCGAGTCTCTTGTTGAAATTATATATGATGACGCTGGAAAGCTAAAACAAGAATCATTCTTGATTTTTGAAAAATTACTGCCGGTTATTCCTTGCTTATTGTGAATGTTGAACTTATGTGTAGGTGAGTTTATGTATAATCGAGGTAATATTGACTGGGATTCTCGTAAAACTCTTCAAAGATTCTCGGTTTTTCGTGCTCCATGTATGTCTGGTCATATTTGAAGTGTAAGTGAACCACCGGATTACAAAGATTCTCAAAGATTTGTAAAGATTCTTTAAGAGAATCTTCGTTACAACAAAGTAGCATTACAATTGCAAGTGTTGCTGCGTAGTGTTAACAGAGTTCACTCTTTGAACCAATGAATCTTCAAGATTCACTAAGCGGTTCGTTATCTCCGAAAATTACAAGGACGATTAGAGATCCTTTAAGAATCATGCGGGAATCTTATAATAAGACCATTAGTCACGGTTTAATGAATAGTTAGCAATTGTCCAGTCCAGTCTAGAGTACAAAAGACAGAGTACTGAATGGTATAGGAAATTATGGATTTTTTTTAATTTGGAATTTTATTTTGGCAAAACTAACAACCCGATGTGAATGAAATTTTATTAGCGTATAAACTACTATGATTTCTACACGCGGTATTTTTTTTGGTGTTATAACTTTGAAAACTTGGGTGCCATAAGCGATCAACTTTTCCCCAGCAAGAACCCCTTTTATTGTTGTTCTAGACTGTACACACGTCAAAGACAAAACGCGGGCAACAAGTTATGGACCTCCTGCGGAGAAGCAGTAGCTTTTGCAAAGTTCAGCTGACACTCTTGGGTCTTTTCTTGTTGTAATTGTGTTCTCCTGTGGATGAAACACGCCCTTTCTTCTCTCCCAATAAGAGCACATGCGAAGAACCTTTGTAATGACAGACTCAGCAGCCAAATATGATAATACCCAGGTGATGGAGTTAATGATTTAAATCAGAGTAGTATAATTTTGATTGAACTAATTAATTTTTGAATCATTGGCTGATTTATCTACCTACCCATCTGTATGTCTAGGCAACTGTTTCTATGTACCTAGAAACTATCTATCCACCTACTGAGCTATCTACCTCTATCTATCTATCTATCTGTCTATCTGTCTATCTGTCTATCTATCTAATCTATCTATCTATCTATCTATCTATCTATCTATCTATCTATCTACCCATCTATCTGTCTATCTATCTATCTATCTATCTATCTATCTATCTAACTATCTATCTAATCTATCTATCTATCTATCTATCTACCCATCTATCCATCTATCTACCTATCTATCTATCTATCTACCTATCTATCTACCTACCTATCTATCTATCTATCTATCTACCTACCTATTCTATCTATCTATCTATCTATCTATCTATATGTCTATCTATCTATCTGTCTATCTAATCTGTCTGTCTATCAGTAACAAGTATTTATCAGTTAATAAACAAAACTTGCATGTTCAGAATCGAAGGTAGGAATCACAACGGGTGGGAATCCCACACGCAGCTAAAAAAAGGAGGGGGGGATTCCTTCCTTCGCTTTTTAGTGGGACACACACAGGCTAATGTTTTCCAAAAAGCGGATATTTGTTACCTATTTTGAGGTTCACATAGTAAAGTACACACCTTGTCTGACTGGGAGAAAACAGACCCTGTATTTATGTATCCACATAATAAGAACCAAGAAAAACGGAACAAGGGTTCATAACTCAGACTTTCTTTGTCGTATGTGAGCACGAAGATATAGCGAACCCCGTAGTTGAACTTTAATCTATGTGGGAAACTTACGCGTCCTGTGAATGAATGAATATCAGTGAATCTCCATGAATCCCAAGGAATCTCGAAGGGTTAATAATTTCTGAATGTTTATGATGTTTGTAGTCTTGTTAGTACCTATCATAACCTGTTTAGTCCAATGGCATTTATGAATGAATGTCAGAGACTCTGAAGATTTTAAAATGAATCTGAATGAATCCCAACGAATCTCGAAGAATGAATAATTTCTGGATGTCTATGATACCTTAACAAGATAGAAAGATGATAGATAGAAGAGAAGACTCTTCCATTAAGACCATTGTTGTGAATTTAGTGAATCTTCTTGATTAAGGAATCACTTTTACCTGGCGATAATGATTGTTAGATTGTCCGTATATGATCTTTGTTTATCTACTTTCTATCTGTCTATTTATCTTCTATTTATCTATCTATCTATCTATCTATCTATCTATCTATCTATCTATCTATATATATATCTATATATCTATGTATTCTATATATCTATCTATCTATCTATCTATCTATCTATCTATCTATCTATCTATCTATCTACCTATCTATCTACCTATCTATCTATCCATCTATTTATATTCAAATGTATACATATATTCGAAATCTCTTCGATAAAACCCGAATAAATCGGCACGGTGCTCTTAATCGAATCACTCATGACTAAAAATTCCGATTCGTAACTCGCATGTGCCAGCTGTAGTCATTTAAAACAGGTTGGCAAGCCCCGCTTATTAAGTACACGTTTCCCTTAAAAGGCTCGACATAACGACATTCATTTTATCCACCATTCTTCTAGTGTGTCACCAACCACCGGAGCGCGTGGTGAAAGTGCCACCGCGGTAATTGCGCGATCACGATCGAAAGCAGTTCAATACAGGCTCCTTCTAATGAGGACGCACACAAGTTACAGTCCGGCACGTTTTTTGTACGGAATATTCGCTGTGTACTGACTTGAATGGCTTGAGCATATCGCGCTTGGATTCTTCATAGTTAAGATAAATAAATGGGCAGATTTTGGGGCTTCACGGTTTTTTGCTTGTATCTTTTAAAGTTGCAATCACATAACAACAAAAATTTACTCGACACATCACCTCACATGCTGAAATCTAACTGCAAATTTTCGTGTAGTTCGGATCAATAGTTCTCCCGTAATTAAATGTCAAAGTCTAGAGCGCCGTTGTGAACCTTTTAATATGCGGTAGATCGTACAGACAATGAGAGAAGTTTATTTTTCTGCTGCGTAATGCTGTTTGCTTGCACACTTGGCCACACCTTGGGGAATAAAAATGCTGTGCTTACGACTTACCGAACAAGAGGTCCCGTTCCTCGGGTAACTTTTTAAACAGTGACGTCACTTCCTTAAATAAATCTGCATGCACGTCTATCGAGAAGCTCATGCGTTCAAGTTTATCCAATGTACTTTTCAACCGCAGGATTCACCTGTTCAAGTTAAGCTGAATCGACTTGTATTTTAATGAATTATTTCCTATATTAACGACCGATTAACGACATTCCATCTATCCATCTATCATCTACCCATCTATCCATCCATCCATCTATCTATCCATCCATCTATCTATCTATCTATCTATCTATCTATCTATCTATCTATCTATCTATCTATCTATCTATCCATCTATCTATCTATCCATCTATCTATCTATCTATCTATCTATCTATCTATCTATCTATCTTCTTCGATCTTCGATACAACGATCTTGTATCTCAGGCTGTTCAATCAGAGTGTTAAAATGACATGTCGACAACGTGTGAAAAACATGTCACTTGTTTGGAAAATAGCACCTGAAAGTAGGACAAGCGCGTGTGGAAAAACAACGGGTAAATGAAGAGTGCAAAGTCTGATACGAGGCGGTGCCCATGTTGAGCAATAGAAAACTGGTTTTTTACAATAATTATAATATAAAAATACAGTTTTGTTATAAAAGACAGTGGATTATCATTTATTAAATACAGATAGCCTAATGTAATCTATAAATACTAAGGGTTCTGAATGACGGGGAATGGTAGTAATTTACAGACTTTGGGATTTTATTTTGGCAAAACTAATGAATCGATTCAAACTAAATTTTAGCAGTGCATTAAGTATGTCTACAACTACACGTGGTATTTTTTGTGTTTCGATATCTTTGAAACTGTAGGAGTAATAAGCAATCAGCTTTCACCTAAGCGAGAACACCTTCTGTATCGCTATATCTACTGGCTATATCTATCCTTCGGACATGAGATCGGAATAACAGATGTGGTAACACAGCAAGGCACTACATTTGACTTAATCAGAACCAGGCAGTACCTGTTCGTACGGTTACCGTTGACCTTGGGAGATTCCCGGTCTTAAATGCAGCTATCCTAGTGATGTCAACGACTCGACTCGACTCGACGGCCTTGGGTCTTTGCAAGTCGAGTCGAGTCGAAACTTGGACGGAGGACCATAGGACCGGTCAGGTGACATTACAAGAATCTTGTTTTAATTACAAAGTTTTGTTCACGGCAACATCTTGAGACCAATATCGCCACAAGTCCTTCTGCAGGATGTACAGTTGAATCGAAAATAATAAGAATCTTAACACTGATTTGATTGAAATTAATTATGTATCATAGATTATTACTATTAAACATTATAATAGCAGATCATGTAATTATAAAAGCAAATAGCATTAAAATTTTAAAATTACTAATTAATACGGACTAGAATTAAATGAAATATCATAAACTCTAATCATTATCCAATTGTTATAACCCTATTTCAATAAACCATGTAATGGTTACAGTGAAAGTATTTCAATTCTTGAATCAAATCTAATGATAGCATCATAGACTTTTAACTGATACGGACTAGAGTGAAATCGAGTATCATAAACTTTAATTACTGTTCAGTTATTACTGGTCAATCTGTTCACTGGTCAATTACTGGTTAATTACTGGTCAACCAAATTTAAAAGAAACATCGTTGCACGTTCTTATAAGCGAATACCGTTACAGCAAGTACTGCAACAGTACTTAATCTTATTAGTTTAGAACAGATTAGAGTTTAATTAACCTTAATTACTACTGAAAAGGAGATTTCCCTTACGCGAAGACACAAGTTACCTCTTGGTTCACGGAAGCACGTTCGACTAACGATGCTAATCCGGAAATGTTGATTGGTCCTCACTGCTGCTACTAGATGCGGCGGAAACGCCCATCAGACCGTGACTGACTTGTTGGATAGCGAAATGGCTATCAGATATATCAAGTCATACGTATTATCACTATACTGTATCACCATATCGTTATAGAATCATGATGATATCGTATCAGCATTATATCAAATCAATCGACACGTATATACGATATGGGTTTTATGAAACCGTCTATAACTGACTGACCTACTGTTTAACAGTAAACAGTTACCAAACAGTTATATTCATATGATAATGTATATCATCATTATATCTTATAAAATCAGCAGAGGTATCACACCGTACATAGAAAGTGCGATACTTGATAGTAATAATTAACAAAAAGAAATTTTCACCTCCAATTCAGACAGTACGCCTGAAGAAAATGGCGAACTTCCCTTCAAGTGGACGAACTCAACGGTGCTCGGCATTTATTGTCAACTATCTGAGAGAATAAAAATTCAGACTTGGAATTACAAAAATAATAATCAAAGTAATGATAATTAAGAAAATTGGGATTCATTATTATTATTATTATATTTTCTCCCCAAAAATTAGGGACATTTTAAGTTTTGCCAGCGACAGAGTGGACAAAGGAGAGGACGTCGTCCCGGTGAAGGACATCACTGCGACGGGGTCTTTTGGATTGGCGCAACATTTGTTCCTGGGCCTCGTGAAGGATGACACCGGGCTCCCACCACCAGGCGGCCAGGTTCCGATGACAATACCTTTGAAATCCAGTAAAATAATAGATCCGTTAGTAAGTTTATTAAGTAGAATAACTGGAATTCAATAAGAATTTACAAGTTAAGTTAAAAAGTAACTGGCCCTTGTAATTAGAATCAATTGACTTGAAGGAAAAGGTCATCAGTCGATATTTCCTGTTTCATTAGACCTAACTCAAGTTAAGTGGATTCTAATTACAATAAAGTGGTTATAATAGTTGTGTTATTTAAGTAAAACGAATTTTCTCCTGTTCATCCATATAATCTTCCGGTGACAATACCATTTAAATCAAGATAAATATAATCTCAATAAGAATTGAATTAAGTGTAACAAGCAGCTTGCTCCTGTTATTAGAATCGATTGACTTGATGGAAACGCTCATGAACCAACAATTCCCCGTTTCATTAGACCTAATTACAGTTAATTAGATTCCTACGACAGTCGAGTGATTAGTAATAGCAGCAATATACGGAAGAATGCAATATTGCGATGTCATACTCGATATACTTCAGGACGGTCAAGAATGATCTATAAATAGCAACACACGTAATTCCTTGTAACATTTTAAAAAATTATGACCTTACAGTACCTTCTAGACGGTATCACCCTAAGCTATTAAATACTAGTTTCGGTCCAAATAACCATCTAAGCTTAGTTACTTTACAATAATTAACTTTATGTTGGCTACAATAGGAATTTAAAAGAGACTGGTTGAAGAACCAATCAACTCACGTGAAATCAGTAACCGAATCCTCGGGGATCTCGTAAATGGACTGCCGTGATTGGACGTTGTACCAGTACTTGCGACCTGAACTCCGGCTCAGTGCCAACATCCACGGCTCTATAAATAAAAACATAAAGGATTAGCTAATAATCCTATTTAATAAAAAAACAACAACATAAAATCAGAACCAAATCACATTAAAAAAAATAAGAATATAAATTAGAAAATGTGACGAGAATTGCAAATCTAAATTTTTAAAAACAGGAACACGGAAAAGAGTACGAATGACAATTGTAAACCTTTGGTTATCCTGTAGAACAGTATGCCTTCGGGATTGTAGACGTGGCCCTCCTCGTCGTCGATGCAAAAGACTAGCCTCCTTTCGCTGTTCTTCATCACTCGCAACTCCAGTCTACCAAAGCCGAAAAAAATACAAATTATACAATCCAACTTTTAAAAACTTATCTGCCTATCTATCTATCTATCTACCTATCCATCTATCTATCCATCTATCTATATATCCACCCATCCATCCATCCATCCATCCATCCATCATATATCTATCTATTTATCTATCCATCCATCCATACATCTATCTATCTATCTATCCATTTATCTATCCATCTATCCATCCATCCATCCATCCGTCTATCTGTCTGTGTGTATATCCGCCAAAAGTAAGTAGAATTAAACTGTAATATAGCGTATACGAAAATACACTTGAATATCTGCAAGTATTCCAGTATACCTATAAACGGACATCTTTAATTTTATTTGATACGATTTTCATAACCGTCTATCCTCGATCACATTTGAATTCAGTCAAGACATTGATTATATTTATCGGATAATCTTTAATTGATTATAAAGCGAAATTACCGAGGGAAAATCTGCTCCACCTTTTCCAGTTCAAAGACTTCTTTGGCTCGAATGGGCGCCAGTTCCGTTTTGCTCGGTTTGTTCATGGCCTTGGCAAATTTGCGGCACTTTTCCAGTCTACAAATGCGTACAATACAACAGTCCGTTTAAAACCAAACATTTAATTCACTCTTATGTAAATATAAAGCAAATGCAAAATACTTCAAAACTAGTAGTTACACTTCTAAACTATTACACCTTCTATTCTAACCAATCTCCCTTAGATATTTATCTAAACTAGCAGAGATAGATTACTGAATAGCTAGGTAAGTAGACAAAGGGTTTCGTTGGTGGATATGTAGACAGACAGATAGATGACAAGATAGACTGGTAGATAGACTGGTAGATAGATGGATAGATAGAAAGAGAGACAGGTAAAAGGACAGACAGACAGACGAATAGACATATAGATATAGATAGACGGAAAGACAGACAACAGATAGATAGATAGATAAAAAGACAGATAGACAAACAGACAAACGGACGGATGGACGGATAGATACAAAGATAGACCGATAGATAGAGACAGATAGATAGACAAACAGACAGATGGATGGATAGATAGATAGACAGATGCAAAGATAGAAAGATAGATGTTTAGATCGACAGATAGGTTAGAGATAGATAGAGATAGTTAGATCGACAGAAAGGGTTAGCTAAAAAACAAAAATGAACTGAAAGTTTAAAAAAAATCCATAACGAATCGAAAGGGACATTAAACATTCACGGGAAAACTCTGCTGGATATTAACTAGAAGTATTTACAAAAAATGGCAAATAAAATTCAGTAATAAAAACAACGATGCTGCTGCTTTCCCTTGTCAGCACGCGAGGTCAATTTGAACATAATTAATGACTTGGCCAGTAACGCAACTTAATTAACATAATTACTGCTTTTCCTTCAGAATAAATTAATTACATCCTAATTAAATCAGTAATAGATTCAGCATTAAAAAATACACTTAATTACGCTTTACAGATTTCAACTTCTAATATTAATTTTAGCCTTCATAACCGCGTCGCATCAAATTGTAAACTATTAAACATTTTCGAAAAGACTGAGCAATAAATATATAATACTACACACAATAAACTCTAAAAGTATGTTTACGTGATGTAGATTTTAATTCAATTAATTTTATCAACTAGGTATAGTTCCATCATGGCTAATTAACGCTACAAAATGGTATAACAGAATATTCGACCTTTCGGCAAAAGGCATCTTGCTGACATCGACGCCACCGAGGACGATGGCATCGATGATGTGCAGGGCGTAGATCCTCCGCTGCGACCGACTCTCACCGCGCATCTCCTGCAGCAACTCGCCGTAAACCAAGGTATCGCGTGCCAGTTCGATGGTGGCTAGACTCACTTTGGTCCACTTGGTTTTCTCCCAGGCGTAGACCTGCCTTCGACCTAGACCTGATCGTCAAAACGAGTAGTAAATTATTAACAATATTTGCTAATCATTCTAATTGTAATTCAATCATCTGTCATTGTTTACATGATATATACATGAATACGAATTTTAACGTATAATTATAGTTAAATAATTCTCAATAAATGATGAAATAAAAAAAAACCTTGTCAATATTAAAAACTAATTGTTGTAAAATTACACTCGAAAATCATTTCACACAATTACAACATTAATTCAAATACTATAATTAGTATTTTAAAATCGTAAATACTTAATTAAACACAGTACTACCCTCACCGAGGAATAGTTTGTCTCCATTGCTTTCTTTTCTGCACCACAGTACAGTGCTTACGTAGCTATAATTTAATTCAGTTGTTGTGTTCGTGATTTTAAACTCTCGCAGTAGTTAGCTTTAGGTAATCTGGCTTTGTCTGCCGTACTTTAGATCCCATTTAAATAATGTTCAGTGAATGAATTGTCCTTTTTATTTGCTATGTGTGTTTGTGAGTAGGCAATCGAATGAAGATGACTCTAAAATTATTTATAAGCTGGAAAATTTGCAATTGAAAAGAGGGCGAAATGTAGAGTCGACTCATGTACGACACGTGGGTACGCAGTTCAGTCGACCGCAGTTGAAAAGAGCGTCAAAAGTTGGGTCGACTCATATACGACACGTGGGTACGCAGTTGAATCGACTGCAGTTGAAAAGAGCGTCAAAGGTTGAGTCGACTCATACGGGTCACAAGTACGCATTTGATTGGCCCGCAATTGAAAAGAGCGCGAAAAGTGGAATCGACTCATACGTGACTCATAAGTACGTATTTGATTGGTCCGCAGTTGAAAAGAGCGCGGAAAGTCGAACCGACTCATATGTGACTCATAAGTACGTATTTGATTGGTCCGCTGTTGGAAAGCGCGCGAAAAGCCGAACCGACTCATATGTGACTCATAAGTACGCATAGGATTGGTACGCAGTTGAAAAGAGCGCGAAACGTCGAATCGACTCATGTACGTCACATGGCGGGGCGAGATGGTGGGGCGAAATGGTGGGGCGAGATGGTGGGGCGAGTTGGTGGGGCGAGATGGTGGGGCGAGATGGCGGGTTGACTCGCCCGCAGTGGAAAAGAGGGCGAAGCATGCCCGGACTTGTTTGGCTCCCATGTTAAGAGATAGGACAACGATTTAACATAGAAACAGATAGGGAATTTGAAAAGGTGGGAAGAAAAACGGGGGGAAAAAAAACATGGAGTGGAAAAAAGTGAACAATATGTCTTCACGCTGTTAAGCAATGGAGACAATTAATTATATTAAATCCAGAAAATAATTAACAATTACCCAAAAAGAATGTCCTCTGGCTACTCCGATTATCAAGCCCCAGTACGACACAGCGCCAGTCGTGAACAGATTTCACCATCTCTTGGATATCGACTGAGCTCTTCAGGTCCACAGTTTCCGTTGCCGAAGGTCCTAAATTTCAAATACATTAAACATTTCACAATTGGACGATACTTCACAATCAAATCATAACAATTCTTCAGCAAGGTTCCAAAGATATCGATATCTAATATATAAAAATACCATTCTTCATAATATCAAAATATCGATTAGCATATCGTCCAACCTTTTGAAATAATCTAATTAGCCGTGTCATTTCAAATCTTGTAAGCCATTATAGACTAATATCAAACAGTATATCAAATTCTTCAGGAGGGTTTCCAAAAAAATCGATATCTGATACACAAATTCCTTTCTTGATACACGATATCAGAATATCGATAACGACACAAACGATCATGTCATCCAACCCTTTAAAATTTATCGATACTTTAAATAAAACGGATACATGATTTCATAAATTCGATATCATTTCCGCAAGCAATTGAGCATATCGTTCAATCCTTTAAAACGCACAGATTAACCGCGTCATGTTTTAAACTTATTGAACTAACCAGCGGTGCTTGTGAGGGTCAGTGGGCTAGATGGCCTTGGCCGAGAATAAATAAATAAACAAATAACTAGATAAATAGAAAGATAAATAACCAGCGGTGCCCGTTAGCTCTCTACTCTTCTCCGACGGATTCGACTTGATCGGAACTGTCCGGGCTTTGTCCGGAACTCTCCAGAAATCCAGACACTGTCTCTTCAGCTCGGTCTGGCGGTCCTCGCGCAGGCTGCTGTCCTTGCAAAAAGCGGCGATTTTGGCCAAGTTGACAATCTGCCGCTCTCCTAACGAGTTGTTCGATTTGACCAGGCTGTCGTAAAACGCCGAATCGCTGGTCAGGATTTCCAGGGGGACAATCTCCATAATGTCTGTACTACAGGTGGCACCGGATAACTTGTCGAGTCGGCAGTTGATTTCGAACATGTAGTCGGCAATAGCCTTGGCATCGTCGCGTTTCCACTGGCAGATTAGATACCTGCTCAATTTGCGAATGAATAGTAGATTATTTAGGACCATATTTATAGCTGTTACCCTTTTAGCTAATTAATAATGTCTAATTAATGTAAGGTATTTTGTATAAAGTTTAAAATGTATTCACGGTTTACAACTAATCCACTAACACATTAATCACAGTAATAATAATAATAATAATTAAATGATAGTAAATAATTGTAATACACATAGTACTACCCTCACCGAGGAATAGCTTGTCTCCATTGCTTTCTTTTCTGCACCACAGTACAGTACTTACGTAGCTTAAAGCTATAATTTAATTCAGTTTTTGTGTTCGTGATTTTAAACTCTCGCAGAAGTTAGTTTCAGGTAATGTGGCTTTGTCTGTCGTGCTTTAGATCCCATTTAAATAGTGTTCAGTGAATGAATTGTCCTTTTTATTTGCTATGTGTGTTTGTGAGTAGCAATCGAATGAAGAAGACTCTAAAATTATTCATTAGCTGGAAAATTTGCAATTGAAAAGAGCGTCAAAAGTTGGGTCGTCATATACGACACGTGGGTACGCAGTTGAGTCGACTGCAGTTGAAAAGAGCGTCAAAAGTTGAGTCGACTCATATACGACACGTGGGTACGCAGTTGAGTCGACCGCAGTTGAAAAAAGCGTCAAAAGTTGGGTCGTCATATACGACACGTGGGTACGCAGTTGAGTCGACTGCAGCTGAAAAGAGCGTCAAAAGTTGAGTCGACTCATATACGACACGTGGGTACGCATTTGAGTCGACCGCAGTTGAAAAGAGCGTCAAAAGTTGGGTCGCCTCATATACGACACGTGGGTACGCAGTTGAGTCGACCGCAGTCGAAAAGAACGTCAAAAGTTGGGTCGACTCATGTACGGCACGTGGGTACGCAGTTGAGTCGACCGCAGTTGAGTCGACCGCAGTTGAAAAGAGCGTCAAAAGTTGACTCGACTCATATACGACACATGGGTACGCATTTGATTGGTCCGCAGTCGAAAAGAGCGCGAAAAGTCGAGTCGAGTCATATGCGACACATAGGTACGCATTTGATTGGTCCGCAGCTTTAAAGCGCGTGAAGAGTCGAGTCGAGTCATATAAGACACATGGGTACGCAGTTGAGTCGAGCGCCATTGAAAAGAGCGTCAAAAGTTGACTCGACTCGTATGTAACTGATAACTACGCATTTGATTGGCCCGCAGCGGAAAAGCGCGCGAAAAGTCGAACCGACTCGTTTGTGACTCCTAAGTACGCATAGGATTGGTACGTAGTTAAAAGAGCGCGAAACGTCGAATCGACTCGTGTACGTCACATGGCGGGGCGAGTTGGTGGGGCGAGATGGTGGGGCGAGTTGGTGGGGCGAGATGGTGGGGCGAGATGGTGGGTCGAGATGGTAGGGCGAGTTGGTGGGGCGAGATGGTAGGGCGAGATGGTGGGGCGAGATTGTGGGGCGAGTTGGCTGGGCGACTTGGTGGGGCGAATGGCGGGTTGACTCGCCCCCAGTGGAAAAGAGGGCGAAGCATGCCCGGACTTGTTTGGCTCCCATGTTAAGAGATAGGACAACGATTTAACGTAGAAACAGATAGGGAATTTGAAAAGGTGGGAAGAAAAACGGGGGGGGAAGAAAAAAAAACGTGGAGTGGAAAAAAGTGAACAATATGTCTTCATGCTGTTAAGCAATGGAGACAATAAACATATGGATGTTAATATATCAACTAAAGAATCAGAATTGAAAGCTAAAATTTAAACAATTTAACGGGTAAGGAATTGTTTACCTTTCCGAGTTGGCCGGTCTGGAAGTATTTGGCTTATGCATGGAGACGCGCTTAAATGCCCGGTACATAAGGTAGACTAGTCCAGCGCTGAACGGGGTGAACACATCGAACAATTTGCAAACAAAATGCCCTCCTAAGGTGATTTTCACAGCAAAAGACAACTTGATTAACAAACTTGCAAGTACGTTATCCGGCTGAATACGTTAATAATTTAATTTGATTACATCACATTCACGTGTTGACAAATAGTGCATAGGTCATCCAGTGATAACAAAGACTAGTTTACCAAATTAAATTAATAACAATGATATACGATTTTGTAATCGTTAAAGGCGCAGCTGTAGCATGTTGGAAAACCAATCACCTAGACATTATTAATAATATAATGTTAATTAAGTATGAAATATTACAATTTAAGTTAATTCGATATACTTATATATCGGGTTATAAGATTTTACTGAGGAAATCAAAATTAGTTTAACTTGAAGATCATTAACTGGTTATAATGAATCGCAATAGTTCAGCATTTAGCTTTACATCGTTAAATTTTTCAGCATTTGCAATCAACTACATATTGCATCGTAATTCCAGTTAGATTGGAGCTTAACTTAATTATTATAGGAATTAACTTATAACAATTTAATAATAATATACTGATGTATAATTAATAATGGTATACTTAAGTATTAATTATATATATGAAGCAAATTAAAACTGATAGTACATATTGGTTCAATTAATTACCAAAGGGTAATTATTCATGTAACTGGTTATGTTACTCAAGATAATCGTATAGTTCAACTTGGCAACTTTAAATTAATTACTATATGAATTACTATGATAACACTAAACTTATGGAATATAAATGGAATCTAGTTTAATGTAAACCTGTGCGCACGATGGAAAGAGCGACTAGAAATTGGCACAAATACAGTCGCTTCGAGAGGATTTCTTGAATATTCTCCTGACCTTCGACGGAAAAGCCCTTTGAATGAAAGAATACGTTAGATTTTTATCCAAATTTAATATAGATAGATAGATAGATATAAAAAAGGCATTACACCATCGGCCATCATAAAGTGGACACCTTGATTATCCGTTTGCGACAGGACGTATCGCTGGAATTCTCGGATATTACCCGGTTTATAAACGTCCCCGTCGCCGTTCTGTCCTCCTTCGCCTGTTCTCAAAATCCAAATAATTTTAAATCATTAAAAATTATACAATTTTATTTTTAAAAATTTGAAATTATTTTTTTTCAAAATTATAATAAATAAAAGGGCTATTTTATGTTAGATGGAGGGTTACGTTAAGTTAGGTTTAACAAAATTAGAATTGACATTTCGACAGAAATTGTCGAATTTACCGTAATGCGTGTCAAAGCTTTCGCAAGGTCCAGCGAAAAAGTCCTCCAGCTTGAAATCATGACTTCCTTTCAGCGTAAATCCAAAACCTTTGGATTCCCACTTCTTCCGCCAGAGAACGTACTCGGAGAAACCGCCGGGACCGGCGCAGACATCGGCAAAGTACAGCAGATCATTGGGACCCACCATTGGACGCTGGATACAAATTATTTTTATTATTACTCTTACTATCCAGCGAAAATTAAAATACTACAAATGTGATTTGAAGAAAAAAAAAACAGCAAAAACTAGAAATTTGACGCAGTGAAAATGATTAAATATGAATAAAATACGGAGTAATTTCTTATTAGTTTACCCCGTCTTCGTATTTTGGCTCGGTGAACATAAAATCAAACACGGCGTCCATATTGGCCATTTTCATTGCAGCTCGATTGAGGAAGAAAGCCCCGCGGATGGTTTCAAACGGATTGGAGCGGCTTCTCGCGTTGCGCAATTCCTCCGGTTCCAGCATGTCGAAAACAGTCTGCAAAAGACGACAAAAAATTCGGAAAAAATAATGAATTCAACTATTCAACATTTCATTTCATAAATAGTATGAAATTACTTTGCACTGAAGTACTTCCTCAAGGGTCTCCGGATCACAAAAGGAAATTTCGTCATTAATTGTCAGTTTCTTGGGGCCCTCTTGAATCCAGTACCGCAGCTTATCGATGCTCGGGGCGGGTGACTCGCACGACGGAAACCACTCCACCGCCTCTTCAACTTCAACGACCTAGAACAAGTTTTTGTTGAATGGTTTTAATTTTTAGTAATAAAATTAATAAAAAAAGGATTTACTTCCTGCGAGGAATCCCACTCGATAGACTCCGCTTTAAGCGCTTTGACCTGCAGGCCGAGACCTCGTCTTCCCCGCTGCACTGAGGCTTCAATGGGTCTGGCGATACCCTGCTGGTTTTTTCCAAGCCCAGCACCTTCTTTGAAACCCATTTTCGCCTACATTAAATTACAATTGATTGATATAATTCATGCACCGATGCTACACGGGCAAATTATACGCCTTGCTATATAATACCATCAGCTTTTGAGCGACTGATCCGTAGACCGGTTCCTCTGCAGCCTTGGGTTTGATCAGCTTCTTGTACACGCCCGGAGCTTTCTCGTCCCCGCTCGATTCAGAGTCTTGCGAGCTTGAGGCACCCTGCACATGGGGCATGCTGGTTGTAGCTTTTCTGCCTTTGTTCGGAGTGACGATGACGCTTTCCCGAGGTGGCGGCGGAGCCATCTTCGCGGAAGCGGCCGCCAAGAGGCGTGCTTTCCTAACCGGTAGACGGAAACTTGGGACGCTTTCATCCTCCGAGCTAGAATCTGTAGTTAAAAAGTGCGTCTTTATAAAATGAAACGTGTGTGGAACCACTAGGCAATGAATTACCGCTGAGCGTGGAGAAACTCTTCCGTTTTTGTGCCATTCTTGGTTGCGTCTACAAGACCACTTCGCTTACAAACGTCAAACTTGTTACCTGTAAAAAAAATTCAAAGATAAAAATGCCTTATCACATGGTTCAATGCAGGGTTCTAATTAATTAATGCACCAACTGATGCGGTTCTTATACAGTTAATGAATTATTAAAACAAGAAGGGTGTTTTGAATATCTGCACGTCTTTACCTGTCAAAATGTGAAGCTCAGTAATATAATCGACTTGTTTGAATCACGTCGCATGTAAACCCGAGTGCTCGGTTTTTCAAGAAAGAAAAAAAAGCACTTGTAAACTGAAGCTGTCAAAAATAATACAAGAGCTGGGGAAGGTTGAGGCTAAACTGAAACCCGCATGGAACTTTCCTTTTACTGGAATATTTTCTTAAAATAAATAACTGAATATGAAAAAGAATATCAACAAAGTGAATGCAGGAGTGAATGTTATGGCAATGCAATATATAATTAGATGTTGTGACGAATGTGTGTAAAAAGGTGCGTTTGTAAAAAAGTGTTTTAGAAAATATTCTATGGATGTGCGTTGAACCGATTTCGATCCATTTTATGCTTTTTGTTTTTCGGCCTCGATGTCTTGTCGACGAAGATTTCGAATATCGATATCTAAAATTTATCTCAGTACATTGTACCGATTACATCGATATCAAGAGAATGTGATGTATAATAATCCTTTAGAATATTGGTACAAAGATGTTTATCATATGTGCAATTTTGCAAAAAATGGTTAAGCAGAAGCATTGCCAGTACTCAGTGCTGCCCGTGGGGGACGGGAGTGAGGAATTTGGCGAGACAGTTGCCCTGTAAGCGGCGAAGGTGGGGTGCAAGTAAGGTGAAGTCGGGTAAATACACTGTAATCTCCTAAAAAAAGGGGGTTCACCACACCAGGTGGGTACTTGCAAGCTTGATGAGAATGAAACTACGTAAACTTCTCACTATACAGTTATATATGACAGACACTTGTTAATTAAGCCAGTTGGTGGTGGGTTCGTGGTGGTGTAAGCATATCACCTGACTTTCCAAAGTGGACTCTTTATATAGTAGTATAAGTAGGTGGATTGCGGCTAAATGGGTGTGGAGCAACTAAAACTTTCAATCAAACTCGGATTTTACTTTATTTAAGTTTGAATAATTTATGTTCATTAAGTTACTTCAGTTTTACTGTCATGAAGTATGAACATTTCTTTATTAGTATAACTTTTCTTGTTTGTTTGGCTTGGTAAACAGAAAAGACCACGCCTGCAATACCCAACCCATAAACTACGAGGGAAACGACTGTTTGCGTTCAATAACGGCTCTTTCATACATAATGTGCCTCTATTTTGACATAGTTGGGTCGGTAGCCACAGTCGCAGGGTAGGGGTGGCAATCTGGCAATCGATACACCTGCTGCTGTATACGGTCAACGAGCTCACAGCCTATGATAACGCATTGTTATCAATAGACATGTAATGGTGATATTATCTACAGCATTTAGTTGGGTTTCACTGTTATAGGCAATATAACTTTCATGACTAATATCTCATTTTAGGATACATAGACTAGTACCTCGTACTGATAGTTTTGTATCCTAGAAGTATAGACTTAATGTCTAATTTAAGTGCCACTTACATGGCTTACGTTAGTTTATTTGCATTTAAATTTGGAACATGTTAAGACACAATAAACAGTCTAGTTGTAAAACCGGTTGCTTATTCGATACCTCGACAAGTCGGTAAACCATTGAAAGTGTGTTGAATATTCTATTGACCAAAATTCACAGATAGGAATAAAAAAATGATTGAGATTTGAACATTTTGAAAGAATAAACTAGAGTTACAGTTTAAACTGAAATATTTAAAACCCATAAATTGGAAAAACTAAATAGCCATTAAATTTCTTAGTTGAAGCGGAAGCACTGGTCCCTTCGCCCGTATCAAAACACGCGAGGGGTAATGAAGTGGTCGTTTTTGGCTTGATTACGTTTTTCTGAAAATGGTTTGAGCACCAGACAGACCAGACTAGAAAACCCGGGATCCTGCTACGAATTAAAAGACACTAGTAAACTAGATAGTTTCAATCTATAAAGACTATGGCCAACCGTCAGCGAATTTCCGTTTTCCTACTGCTGTTTTTCGTATCAGCAGTGCATTCTCTTCACGTCAAGGGAACATGGCGAACCACAACCTTTTTCAAGTTTTTAGCCAAATTTGGATTTCAAAAGACGAACTTGAAAAACAGCGTGGACACGGAGGGTTACATATACGGCAACATCACATCCAAGTCTAACGCCACCCACTACGCGACGTTAACGGTCGTGGATCGGGGCTATTTCCTCGAGTACTACGGCAATTCCACCATTCAGAACCGGGAGCAAGCCTGCATGGCCATGTTCAACAAGATCAATTCAGCGGCGTACGACTCGCAGTGCTACGACGACGGCATACAGGATTTTTTGAGGAAAGTACCCTGCCCGAGCGGCCAGCTCTGCCCGGATGAGGACAAACCTGAAAACGTAGTCAAGGGGTTCCAGTTTACTTATGGAATTCAAGATTTAAGTCAACCGCGATTCTGGTATGTGAGCCTAGTAGCGTGTTATAGGGACAAATCCACAAACTGCACCTGGAAACCTGTCGCGGAAGACGTCGAACTAGAGTACGACATCTGGTTCGTCAACGGCAACCCGTATGCCAAAAGTCAGAACCCGTTCGAGTATCAATTCAGCTTCGAGAAGCAGGACATAGTCGAAATTTTCCTCGTGTTCCTTGTCTGCTATCTATGCCTGGCTCCTGTGCAGTTCTACGCCGTCACCAGGCAGAAGCATCCCGTCCCAAAACTGGTCACCGCCGGTGTCGTCCTGGCCTTAATCGGAGTATTTCTAAACGTGGTCCATGCCCTTATGTTTGCATTTGATGGAGTCGGAATGATTAGTGCAAGTATTACCGGAGGGATACTGGACATTCTTTCACAGACGCTGCTCATGCTCCTCCTGCTGCTTCTCGCTAAAGGATGGGCAGTGACGCGTCTCGAACTGACGTGGAAACCCGTCCTCTTCATCATATGGGGATCGTATGGAATCGTCCATGTACTTTTGTACGTTTGGGATATGGTAAGCAGGTTTACTGTAGTCATATTACGCCCTTGTCAAGCAGGCTGTACTGCTTAGGCTGTTACTTTTATGCCTTATGCTTTGTACTTGCAGACGGAAGTTGACGTGATTGAGGACATCAGCGAGTACCAGACGTGGCCTGGCTGGTTCATCTTGATCCTTCGCACAATCATCATGGCCTGGTTCCTCTACAGTTTGAAAACGACAATGGCCTTCGAGCAGCAGCAGACAAAACTCGACTTCTTCCTCCACTTTGGCGCGGCCTCACTGGTGTGGTTCATCTACCTTCCCATCGTGGCGCTTGTCGCCGTGCAGATTTCCCCGCTGTGGCGAAGGAAGTTTCTCTTGGGTATCACGTACTCGGCCAACTTCCTGGCATACGCGGTCATGGCTCACCTCCTGTGGCCGTCGAGGTCGCAGCAGTACTTTCTTTTGACCAACGAGACCGACTTTGGTGAAGAGCTGGAAGAGTTTGACGAGGCGCCGCACATTGTCAATCGGGGAATGCTAAGGAAGTCATCAAAACCGTTACTCGAGGACAACGGGAGGTTCACCACGACGGAAGATTTGGTTCGCACCCGTATCGTCGTCTAATATCGTCGCAAAGTGAAAAGTGGCCAATGCAGAAAAATTTCAGCCATGAGGGACGATTTTCATTTTGGGGTTAGCGTATTAGCCAATTGTAAAATTTTATGGTCAATTTTTTTAGTACAGAGTTTGTCTCTTGTTGTGGAATTCTGTGATACAGGTCCATGCTTTTTGAAAATTTGGTGCAAGTTTTTGTACTTTTCCCCCGAACTCTTTGTCTTACAAATTGCTACAGCATACGTTGGCCAAAGTTTGGTATACAGTTTTAAGACTTCCTTGACAAGAGCTTCACTTGAGCTGTTTTGATAGTCTGTTAGCTTTTTTTTTACAATAAATTCTTGTATCCATTAAATTCACGAACGTATTGCTGATTATATAACCTGTGTATTGTTTACTACAGTAATTTAAGATGCCCTGTTATTGAGTCTATATCACTGGAAATTGCTGGTCCCAAACCTAAAACTGTGACGCTACCCGGTACGAGCTGCGTTCTCCCAGCGTCGCGTATCAGTGAGCAGGTCAGACGAGCAGTTCTGGCCTTCTCGTGAAGATTCCGCAGCTGTCCTTCTGAACTGGCACTCAGGACGACTTTGGGTTGACCCGCCAGCGACCACAGCTTTGTTAAATCTTCAGTCGCTGAATTCTTATAACACTCTACAGCTGCGTGGGCACACTGGGCGGCTATTTTACCTTTCCCCATACCCAAATCATTACGTACAACTAATACCATTTTGAGGGGCAGTTTTCCTTGGCTTCCCATTGTAAATATAGCTCGTAACAGGTTGCCCGTGTTTTTGGGTAGAAAGAGACCAGTTCCAACGCCCACGACAAAACCAGCTATTAACAGGCCCCAGCTAAAGTCCTTTTCCTGCCGTTCCATTATTATTCCAATTTGGGTTTTGTTTTCTCGTACTCCTGCATGCACTGGCGGAAATCCTGGACTGGCTTCTGGCACTTTCTCCAATCTTTATGATCGGCCATGCATTCCTAAGTTCAAACAAAATTAGACGTACGCAGCCACATATCTGTAACAGATGAATCTAAACAAACTTCCTATGAACATAGTCGTGAACCACATGTACGATCCTAGGCCTCTATATTTAGGTACGAAACTAGGGTAATATTATTTTGAAGTTAACTTACCAAGATATTGTAATGTAATTCCAAACAACCGGTATTTTTCAGCTTGCGAATAATGGGATCCTCTTCTTCTTGACTGTCTCCACCTGCTGCTGCTGTCCTCGCTAGACTGCCGTGACCAGACATCTAATTGTAAACTAAATTTGAACAAATTAATAATGTTCATCTGTAACTACCTCATATAATATATTACCAGCCAATGTTGATTACTTCGTAAGATATGATTATGAACGAAGTACCGGCATACCGGGCACCGGGGGGTGATGGTTGGCCACCTGGGGGAGAAGAATTAAATTATCTACAGCTTATTAATTATATAATAAGTGAAACACTACAAGAACTTTTAAGTGTATTAATAATTACAAAAGTTAAAACTTGTAAGCTGTGTGTTTGATTGTGATTGAAACTACTGTAAGGTAAATAAATGATTATTTTATCAGTAAGGCTTCTGTTTAGTATCAACCCGCACTTTCAAGGTCGCTGCTGGCTGCTTGTTAAAAACATTTTGGCGCGCTCTTCTTGTCTAAATCACTTTAAATTATATGAAAATTCTCCATTTTGTGAACTTTCGCAGATCTCTTACCGTTTAGTTTTCCTTTGCTTAATATTAAAATTAAAAGAATGTCCTTGCAAATAAAAGTAGACAAGGAATGCACTTCAAAGAACGTTCTAACAAGCAATGAAATTCACCTCATGCCTTGCAAGATTGACCACAATGGACCAGCTAAAGTGTCTTCTTACTTCACACCCTATATATCTGCAAAACCTACGAATTCCGAAGAAGAGAGGAAAGGTAAATGATTCACAATCGGAATTAACTAACACAACAGTTGGCCGGTTAAACATTCCCGCACAACAGTTTTGCAGGCGTCATTCCGGGGGAGACTCTTACTTGGTACGGAGGTTCAGATTCCTGAAGATTACGTAGGGCTCGTGCTAACCGAGAGCAAGAAGCCACTATCAGAGGATGCGGAAAGAAGGGTACACGTCAACCAGTCGTTTCAAAACTTCACCTACTGGAACTGGGATAGCGAACCGAGCAAAAACGATAGCGTTCAGCAGATCGTCGACTGGCTAAAAATATCAAATGCGGTAAATCTCTATGAAATAATGTGATAAATACACTCTGAATGACCTACTGAATGTTCCCCTTCTCCCTTTTATAGATTCACGATGATGCCGACGAATAACCATATACTACGAGCTGGGAACCCAGAATGCCGCGACACTGATGTTTGCTGTCGTTGAATTATGTTTTCGCTTTTTTTCATCATGATTGAATATACCATGTTAAATACGTTACCCTCGCCGCTTTGTTTGAATTATCGGTATTTTCATGCGAGTTTAAAATAGAATGTGATTTAAGTATTCGTTCACAGATGGCGTTGTATCTACAAACAAAGAAGTCTCGTATCAAACGTATTATTATTATTATTATTTGAACGGGAAATGATAACAGATATTGTTTGCCGTTGACTGACAAGCAATCAGCGTTTTTCAGGCAGGACTGTGATTAAAGCTCACGATAAAATAAAATAACGCCAACGTTTCCAGTGCCAGACTTGAATAAACAGGGCGGGTATAGACACGTGAATTAAACTGTTAATAGTCCGGACTGGTCCCATTCATGAAACTTGAAAGGATTCTCTCACTTTGTGATTAAAGAAAGATTAGGGGTTTGGATTATCCCATCTTTTACAATGGAGCCGGCGAGTTTTCATCCGAGCACCTCCGAAGAAGATCTCGTCAGTCGTGACGAGACTGGATCTTCGTCCCGCAGAAACAGCAGCCGGAAGAGCTATGGGTCCACGTCTTCCCCGACGGACATAGTCGTTAAGGAAAATGCCGAATCTTCTTCACACAGCTCGGCTTTGTTGAATCCTTCAGTGGAACAGCCCATCACGTTACGCGAGGGACTTACCGTAGGCATTCTGTGCTTCGTGAACTTGATCAACTACATGGACAGGTTCACGATAGCAGGTACGTTAACAGCAACAATGCCTAGGTTGACCATCTAATTTTACTGTATCGTTGCAGGTATATTAGCGGACATTCAGTGCCATTTTCAGGTCGGCGATTCGGAAGGCGGCCTCCTGCAGACGGCCTTTATCGTCAGCTACATGATCTTTGCGCCCATATTTGGGTACCTCGGTGACCGATACTCCCGCAAGATTCTCATGGCTACCGGGATTTTCCTGTGGAGTCTTTTCACGCTGATGGGATCATTCGTCAGTTCGAGCTTTTGGCTGTTCCTCGGTCTCCGCATGTGCGTCGGTGTTGGGGAGGCGAGTTACTCGACCATCGCCCCGACCATTATCGGCGACCTCTTCGTCGGTGACCGTCGGTCGAAAATGCTGGCACTCTTTTACTTTGCTATACCCGTTGGCAGGTGCGTTTTGTCATCATCATTTCAAAATTGTCATACGTTAAAAAGGTCAACCGTTTTCGAGTTTGAAATCTAGATGTCACACCCTTACTGTTTATCTTATCATGATCGTGATGTACTCTATTTTTACCGTGACGCTTCTGTGATTTATTTACAGTAATTTTTCAAGGTTAAAACACGTCATTGGTGCTATCAGTAATTTTATTTTGTAAGCTATTGGCTATTGATACGAGTATCTGTTTTTTTACTAGTTAAATTCTATAAAAGTTAAAAAAAATTAGCTGAAGTTTTTTGAACGTTTTCATTTTTAGTGGCCTTGGTTACATCGTCGGTTCGGGGACTGCCCAGGCAGCCGGTAGTTGGCAATGGGGGCTTCGCGTCACACCTTGTGCTGGAGCACTGGCCGTTATTCTCATCCTGCTAATTATCTTGGACCCTCCCCGTGGCAGCAGCGAAGGTGCCCATCTTGCGGCTACGTCGTGGACTGCCGATATTAAATCCCTGTTTCACAAGTATTTTGGAAATTCAATTTTTTGCTCCATTAAAAATCTCATTCATCGAGTCTCGGCAAGGACTGGATAACCCATTGCCACTTACATATTTATATGATTAATATTATTCTTATATTGTTATTATCATTACTAGTATTTGTACTGGCAGTAACTTTGTAAGAAACAAAAATTGTAAAAATTAAATCGTAAATATTTCGAATTTGCAGATACGATTAAAATGTTTATAATTCCAATGAATACTTGGGTTGAACTGATAATGGAAATAATTTGTTGTTTCTTTAGTCCCAGCTTTATGCTGACCACATTCGCATCGTGTGCAGTAGCCTTTGTAGCAGGATCATTGGCCTGGTGGGGACCTATATTCATCACGCGCGGACTTGTTTACCAGGGAGATACCACTGCTTCTATTGGAGAGTAATTACTTTAATTCTTTTTAACGTTTACTAATTCAGTTAATATAGTTAATTACGTTATGGTATAATAATTAATTTGCGAGGATGTTAATAAGTATCAGTTTGATCTAGAAGTAACTTAGGAGTTAGGACGAAGTTGAAAAGCATTTCCACTGTTGAAAATTTAATGCTGAAATTTTAAATTTAGTCCGTAATAAAATGACGAATTTACGATTTTATTCCCCATGGCTTTAAAAAAAAGTGTTGCGCTCATCTTCGGTCTGATAACGGTTCCCGCGGGTGTGGTCGGCGTCATTTCGGGATCCTTACTCGGTCAGAAACTGCGAGTAAGGTTCCCCACCGCCGATCCGGTCATCAGTGGAGCCGGTCTGCTCATCAGCGCCCCGTTGATGTACGCTGGCCTTCTGTTAGCGTCCGGACCGGCAGTACCAACCTATGTCATCATCTTTTTCGCTCAGTGGTTTCTCAACTTGAACTGGGCCATTTGCGGAGATATCCTCTTGGTTAGTTTTGACATTCACACAGCCAGCCAACACACACACACACACACACACACACACACACACACACAACCTGCCTTGTATGCTATCGCGGTGCTTAAAAATCGGTTTGAATCGATCTGATGATTTTGTGTTTGGGTTCTGTCATCGTGAGATATGGATCCTCGTACTGAAGTTTCAAAACCCGACCCGTCCCAGTCATGTTTTTCATGTTAAATCTGGTATCAGTTGTCCTATTCCATGTTATGTTATGATATCTTTACATTTATACATAAACGTATGAATATAGATATGCATATACATATAAATATACACATACATTTACAAAGATGTACATATTATATAGATGTATATACGTACATATGCGGTCTTTGTGCTGAATTTTCTAAACCCAGTCCAGTCTACTGGAGAACTATTGGGTTTTCAAACCCCAACCCGCCTCAGAACTCTATTTTATCTCGTATCGTTCGTCCTATTATGTCGTTTTGGGTTAACGTTATGTTTGTGTAGTTTTTGTTTTGACGTGTCATGTCTTTTACCACAGGGTGTCGTACGTCTTTGGGTTGATTGCCATGTCAGCCGGAATCGTGGGAGTGCCTCTGGGATCCCTGTTGGGACAGAAACTGAGACTCCGCATTCCGCACGCCGACCCGCTGGTGTGCGGCGCGGGGCTGCTGGCCAGCGTGCCTTTCATAACGCTGGCCATTATCGTTGCCCAGTGGAATACCCAAGTCTGCTATGTGCTCATCTTCTGCGGCGAAGTGCTGCTCAATATGAATTGGTCCATTGTGGCCGATATGATATTGGTATTGATCCTTTTTATGTGCTGTATATCGCACCTAATCCTCTTTACTCTGTCCACAAAAGATAAGCATGTTTTGCCTCTTCCACGCTCGCCTTTGCTGCTTTCTTTCTTTTTTATATTTAAAAGGATATTTGTGTTCCACCCGCACTATTGTGTCAGTTCTCCGCTTTTTTATATTTCAATTTTCTTTTAAAGCGAGCTGATTTAAAATTAAATGTATATACAATATTTATGTTTTTAGTATGTCGTCCTACCCACAAGACGTTCCACGGCGGAAGCGTTCCAGATTTTACTGTCGCACTTGCTGGGAGACGCCGGAAGCCCGTACCTGATTGGAGTGGTTCGTAGTTTCTGTTGTTGACATTCTATCTCTTTCATACTTACATATGATAGAATGAATTACCGTAGTAGTACACTAGAAATAGTGAATTGTAATATGCTGATTCTAACTAGCCAGCTAGTTTATATGTAATTCATAAACTAAGTAACTCGGTATTATAATCAAGTATGATATGGTCAATTAAACCAATTTAATCCGAATAATGTAACGGTATATTCAGTTAGATGCGTGCTATTTTAATTTCGTATTGTTGTGAGTGTACGATATATTGATGTTATAGTGCGTAGCAGCTTAGTATTGTTTATCGATTTAGCAATTAATTTTAGTAATTAGTGTGTTCATTTGAACACTTGCTAATCAAGTTTATATTGTTAAGGGTGCACGATACGATAGTTTATTATGAATGGTAATATAATAGTTTAATCACTAATAAATCAGTAATTTATTACGTATTAATGTCACTTTAAACAGGGATGTAACGAACATTTAACAGTTAACAGACATAACAACCAATTAGTTTAATTTTTTTTTACTAATATAGTAAGTTAGGTTCTATTCGTTTACCGTAATTGATGATTTTGGTTAAGACAACGAGAAGATATGAAAACAGTTACGGTACGATGAAGTTAATATACAGTTATTAACACTGGCTGCATTATTACTAATCGCATTATGAAACCAAATAGTATTATATAATCATTAACATTGTCACAATGAGGCAGTAATAGTTTATTTAGTTAATTATGTTATAATAATTAATCGTAAAATAATGAATTGACAATTACTTTAATTTCAATATACCTGGGACTGGGACAAAGTATAAATCCAACAATAAAATCTTATCGTTTAAGATAAACGCATCATTTAATGTTATTGTTATTAAATCATTGTTTATAAGTATATTATTGAGTTAAATTAATCATTGAAATAATAATAATATCACAGCATCACTTTGATACTGACTTGATATCTGTTTTCTCAATAGGTCTGCGACGCTCTGAAAGGATTTCTAGCACCGTCGCAATCCCTGGAGAGGCACGTTGAATCGGCAGCGCATTTCAGCGGCTGGAACGCCACTACCGCGGCACCGACGACGACAGCTGCTCCGGGCACAAACTGCAGCATATCGTCCATTGATACCGACAATATCGACGTCGACTTCAAAGCTCTCCAGTATTCGTTGTTTATCACCGTCTTCGTGGAGATCATCGGAGGATTCTTCTTTCTCGCCTCGGCCTGGTACATCGTTCAGGACAAGGAGAAGGTCGATCGGGCAGCCCGAGGTGACATTCTCGTTTCTCCTTTTCAGATTCACTGTATTGGCCTGTATGTTATAATATAAATTATGTGTAAATCAATAATTACGTATAATTAATGACTATGTAATATTAGAATAAAGTGACCGTTACAGGGAATTAAAAATAAATTTATAAATGGTCTTATGACGTCATAGTCACGTGACTTTTAGAAATGGCATACTGTGGGATTTGACCGTGTTCGTGTCCCTGTTTTTGAGCATCTCTTTGTGATTTATGTTTACAATGGTAAAATTTCACATTAATTTACTAATCTACTTGTAAATAGGTAAAACTCTAATTTTCCGTATTCAAATCCGTTGCTTGTAATATTAAGGAAAATAAACAAGTCTATGACGTCATAGTCACGTGACGTGTTAGTGCTGCCCGTTGAGAAACGGTATACTGCGGCATTTGACGGTGTTTGTGTGAATAACCTTTTTTCGTGTCGGGGTTTTTCTCCCTTGTCGTTGTGTTTGAAATGCTGTCTTTTAAAACTCCCCAGGGTTGATGTTTGTTTTACCGTCTCCTTGTAGGTCTGATCGGTGAAACTGAATCCTCGGCAGAGAGCGATCCCTTGTTGGCTGGTGAACGTACTCGGGCAAATGTGGCTGCCGGTCCCATCATGTCATAACAACCCCGCTGACGACACACAAACTTTTTTTTGGCTCCCTTCCCTGTAATTAGTACATGTATGTATGTTAAAAGCTTCAGTTTAAACGCTGTCTGGTTAAGCTTGTTATCACAAAGTAGTTTAGTTAGGATTGTTATGTAATTTTTCGTTTATTTCTTTAATTACTTTTAAATTTTTGTTATGCTGTGCTGTCCGTCGATCGGTCATTAGTCGGAATATTGTCATGTCAAAAAATTCTTATAATTTTTGTAATGGTTGCTTTGATTTCAGCTAGATTTCGGTGCGGTATTGTACATTTTTTCTAGTATTGGGCAGATAGAAAAATGGATAGGTAGGTAGATAGATAGGCATACGGATAGATAAATATGCAGAACAGGCGGATAGATAGAGAGATTGATAGACGGATCAATGGTTTTACAAATTTAATTTGTAATAATTTTTTTAAATAGAAACCGAGACTTTGACAATCACGGCCGATACGGGCGACATCGTCGGTAGCCTGGACGACGACCTGAAGCCGCCAGTCTCGTCGAAACCATCACCGGTCGAACGAAGGACTCGCTGAATAAATGATGTCTACTGGAATTAACAAAGTATCGGTCATTAACTATCGTCAACAACAACAACAATAAAAATTAATTTACTCAATTGTATTAAAATTATGGGATTAATTTGGTGAAGTAAATTGGTGGCGCATCTTCTACTCTGCCATTTAGTGCTTTGGAAAATAGAATTTTTTTCTTAAAAACCATAATTTGATCTCTGTACCGCATCAGTAAGAATGTAATTGATGAATTTGTATTAGATGAAGACGGTAGAGTTCATTATCGAGTCAGCTAACCAAGTTGGTTATGGTGTATTCCCACAGGGGTCAAGTTAATAACCGTTCTCGTTAACTTTGTTATCACAGTGGCAAGAGGGATTACAAGAAAAGGGGGAAAAAATAACTTCAGCTTGAGGCTCTTGGTTAGAAAGAAACAACACAAAGAGAATGAACCAAGTTGAACCGGAGGAAAGAGAATGAAGTGAAAATGATAAAAGAAGAAGTTTCAATTTGGTTTATTAGGTTACAGACGAGGGTCAAAGGGTCCAATGTGTGGGCTGTCCGATAAATTGGGAATTGTTTTTAAATAGCTGCTCAGTGTACCTCGAAGAAGAAGTGAGAACACCCGGGTGATTAAAAGTAATTTAACTTCCGCACGGAGGAAAATTCTGCAGGAAGTTCCATTCACAGAAAAGATCTACCTGTCTATGTAGTGTGATGTAAACTTGTATTCTAAGCGGCTAATGGACTTGTTGAGGGGGTTGAATTTCGATGATGTACTTAAGCGATGGAAGAGGAAAGTGTTTCTTTGCACCGCGGATGGATGGTGTCCGTACTGCAGAGAACGATGCGGTGCGCCACCAAGCGGCCGATTCCTGAAGTTCAGTTTTATCCAAGTCGTTAATGCTGTCTGTCGGTTTGCCTGTCTATCTATCTATCTACTTATCTATCCATGTAACTGTATCTATTTATGTAACTAACTATCGATCTGTATCTATCTATCTGTCTCTATCTATCTAACTATCTATCTATCCATCTTGATTGACCCGTCCAGCCTTCCACCCATCCATCCACCCATCCATGCATTCACCCATCCATCCATCCATCCATCCATTCATCCATCCATCCATCCATCCATCCGTCAATCCGTCTATCGATCCATCCATTCGCCCATCCATCCGCCCGTCCATCCATCCATCCATCCGTCCATCCATCCATTCACCCATCCGTCCTTCTATCTATCCCTTAATAATACATCTGCCTACTACCTCTCCTTCTCTTCTGAAAACATTCAAAAAAAATCCTCCAGCATTTTCCGGATTATACGGGTTCCAATAGAGCTAAAAGGTAAAATGATCGCGCGATTGGAAAATTGTATTAGAGAGAGCTGTGTTTGCTTTCTACCATTGAGCAGAGATGCGTCCAAGAGGTTTCTTATGGTGGCCCCTTGTAAAGAGAAAGAGCGAGTTTTGAAAGCGTGTTTAGCCGGATTGTGCTGCTGGCGGTCTAGCTGCCTTTCAGTCTAAGGCAATAAGGCAAAGTACTTTGACATTTGCCTCTCCTGGTTCTCTCTATAGCCATGATATTATCTGAAAGGCACATACACACACAGAGACTGAAAGATCCCTCAGAGCCACGTCTCGTTACTAGAAAGCTAATTACTTCGACAGAACGTAACAGACAGGGTACAGGAGGAACCAACATCCACGTGGCTCTATAGGCTCGACATGTTTTTTTCTTCCTCTATGTTGTTGTTGAATTGTCAGCGATAATTGGCTTTCAATGTCTTGTTGCATCTAACAAGAAAAGCGTTCGGGTTGTAGTAAACATGTTTAGGAATAATTGGCTTTCTCATTATTCCTATAGTTCAGTAAAAAAACGTTTTGAGAACGAACAATTTTCAAATTACAACAACAAGTAGAAGTCGTTTATGCGTTGAAAGTTAATTGATTCACATATTGATATATGTGGATGGTTTATGTTGATGTGTATCTGAGAAGTTTATGGAAACGATAAATTAAAAACTATTTCGCTGGTCGCAGCAGATCGGGGCTTCTTGGTTGGAACACTTTCGCCGTATCAGAGGGGCTTGTCTTCTTTCCGAGTTTGTTCTATCCCGCTACATCAGCAGGAAACCAACCACTGCAGTAATCCAACCAGTACTGTACAATGCCAAATCAACACGACATTTTAGTGTTCGATGAAAAGAGACGGATTCTACGCTTGAGAAGAGAGGGCTAAGCTGGGTTAAAAACTGAACACTTGAGGGCAAGTTTACAATTCAGTCAACCTACATCAAGAATCCAGTTGTTTCAGTCATTGGAATGATTCCTCCTGAGCACGTTACGAAAAAGTCAATGGTTCCTTTAAGGTTCTACATAACGTATTATTTATCTGAATATCTGTGTATCTGTCTGTGTTTGTATACGTGCATGCATCTACCTACCTGTGCATCTATCTATCTATCTCTCTATATATCTATCTGTCTTTCTACCTATCTAACTATCTGTCTAACTATCTATCTATCTGTCGATCTATCTACCTATCTATCTATGTATCTTCTATCTTTATACCTATCTAACTATATATCTAACTATCTATCTGTCTGTCTATCTATCTATCTATCTATCCATCTATCTATCTATCTATCCATCTATCTATCTATCTATCTATCTATCTGTCTATCTAACTATCTGTCGATCTATCTACCTATCTAGCTATGCATCTATCTATCTTTCTACCTGTCTAACTATCTATCTAACTATCCAACTATCTATCTATCTCCATCTATCGCCTATGTTATGTCTGTCGATCTATCTATCTATGTACTTAAACAGCGATCTACCCATCTACCTTCTACATATCCAGCTGTCTGTTTTACATTAATAGGGTAAATCTTATAATATGGAATAATACAATAGTCTTGATCAATCGGGATAGGCAGCTGCATATGGCAGCAGAGAGGCCCACCTCCTTCGTCTGTTCTCGGAAGGAACAATGAAAATCTCGAAGGGGAAAAAAAGTCGATGCCCATTGTTTCGAGACTTTTGATGTAAGCGAATAGCTGTTAAAAGCCTCTGATTCTCAGCGAGCCGCGTGTAATCTAGGTAATGGGCACCTTTTGAGCTTTTTCTGCAACCAGTGCCACAAGGACTCCATTACAGCGGCGAAACATAACGCCATTAATGCCCACGGCGCCCTTTAGCACCCACAGACGCTATTATTTATTACCCAGGCAAAGGGAAAAGTATAAAGAAATGTAATAAGGAAGGCTTTTCAGACGTTTGTGTTATCCCAACCCCCTTGTCACTGGGGGTTAAGTCAGTGGGGGTGGGGGAGGAGGGGGTGAAAAATAAAACGAAGAAAGAAAATGTGGCCGCCGGAAATCAATACTTGGCGCGCTTGCCAACTCTTGAAGAGAGAAAAACATGTTACATGAAACGATCCACGATTCAGTGTTTTGAGAGTCTCTTCATCTATCTTATCTATCTTGTCTATCTATCTATCTATCTATCTATCTATCTGTCTATCTATCTATCCATCTGTCTAACTATCCATCTGTCTATCAAGCATAAGATTGTCAGTTCAATCTGTTATAAAACTATATGCCTATCTGTCTATGCATCCACCGGTCTATCTAACTATCGATCTATCTATCTATCTATCTATCTATCTATCTATCTATCTATCTAACTATATATTAACATTTCGCGAGCCGTTTTGGAACTATCTGGCCATGTTCAATCTAAGTCTAGACACTGGAGGGTGTACATGTGATACGAACCTGTCATGGAGTTGTAATGCTAGGGAGTTGAGTAATGTTGTACTTGGGAGATTCAAGGTTTGCTAGTCGAACAATAGCTGGAATTATATGAATGCAATAACATTATATAATCAAGTTGGATTAGAGAGATTCGGCGTAAAAAATCAAAACTGATGAACTCGGATTGTTATTCTTACAGTAGAGTAAAGGACAAACTGAAAACAACATTCAAATTATGACTGACATTGACCAGAAAGTTCGCACTTGGCAAACGTAATCCAATAGGTGGCGCTGCCATCATATCATGGCTGATAGTATTACAAATAGCCTAACATATAGTAGATATGATTTTTACTATTCATAGTTAATGTGATAATAATATGCAGCATTAATTATGTACATAGATGTGTAATACCAGTCTATAGGGAGGGATAGGCACAGCGTATTGGATTGGTCAATTGCATTGCAATTGTTTTGCAAGTTTTCCTGTGTAACAATCTGAAGATTTACTCGACGTTTAAAGCCTCAGTGAGACTCGGCCATTAGTTCGTCAAGTCAAACTACTTTTCTCAACTTACTCAACTACTACTTACTCAAAATTTCTCTCCCATTCAGTACCTCTTTCTGTTGGCTCTATAGACTTGTACCCTAACTGAAATTGTCATCTCCCAGCTTTCTACGTCTTTTTCAATAATATAAGCTTCTAAGTGCGGTGCCAAGTCAGCTAGTTACACATTTAGCGCCCAGCATTGCATAGGGAATTGCTGAAAAGCTCTGCTCTCCTCCCATCCACCTGGAATGCATTCTGTTACACCAAAAGCATCGAACTCCTCGTACACAGCAGTCGACAATCAAAAAGCTTTCCACATGGGTTAAAGAAAAAGCTCTAACTGACAACTTGACCAATGATGAATGTCCGGGCGTCTCTGCTGCACACGAGGCGAAACGACGATGGAAAAATTTGTTGCAATTTTCTAACTTTTAGGATTTTATTTTGGACAAACTGACAAACCGATATCAACGAAACTTGGCAAGTCTATTAAGTACGCTTAGGTCTACTTCCAGTATTTTTTTTGTAGCTATATCTTTCCAAGCGTAGGAGCAGTAAGCAATCGACTTTTCCCCCAGCAAGGACCCGTTTTCATTGTTCCAGACTGTACAATGCGTGTATCCAACACGATTCACCGAAAATCCAGAGTAGGGAGGACGAAAGAGGGAAATAACACAAGAATACCGAAAAGTAAAGGTCGCGCGGTTTAGTTTTTCCACCGACATTCCGTGTCGTCCTTTATTGAACAACCCGACTATGTATACCATGCAGAACGGACAGAGACCTTGTACTGGTCCGCGTGTTGTTCCATGACAGTGAAAAGTAGAAAAACGATGAATCTGTTTGTTTCCAGTGGCTTTGATTTGCTGGAGAGGATTCAAAGGGCTTGCGTGTCTACTTGGTTTTCAAAGGGGGAAAGGTTATTGAAAGCCAGTGCTTTTGCTCCGGTTTAATTATTCGCGCATACGGAAGGTTACGAAAGCAGGAATCGAACTCTACGTTATCTTTGGAAGATTGAATCTCTTTTCGTAAACCGGATTCAGGTTTTGGATGTTAGCACTAATAACTTTAAAAAACGGTAAACAAGTTTATTAGGTAACGTAACTTCACTACTGAAATTCTGCCTTTTTGCCAGATTCTGCCCAATGCACAAACCAGCAGGTCGAGGATCTGTTGAACGACCTACTGTTAGCCGTTGGCCTGCTGAATTTGGGCAAATATCAGTAGTTTCAGCAGTTCCTGTCTCCGTTAGCAGCCAGACTGGAACCAGATCAGGTTGAACTACTGGTAGACCTGCTGGTTTTGGCAGTAATCACATTCAAAAGATTCGGGTATAACTAAATCACTTATTGTTTGCATAGTTTTTCAAATCATACTGTTCAAAGATACTAGTAATCTTTCAATTCACCTTTCTTTCCTCAGTGTACACAGTTATAGTACTAGTACTCTATAGCATACGGTATATCTGTAGTTAGATACACGTTAGTACGTCATTGTTAGTTACGGTATTACATCAGTTAGTATATATATGCTAATATATCTATAGTACTATTACAGCTATAGTATACAGTATATCCATAGTTATGTATATACGCTAGTATGTCATTGTTAGCTAGGATATTATATCAGTTAGTGTATATATGTTAGTATACCTATAGTTATAGCACTAGTACAGCTATAGTATAGTATTCAGTACACAGTTACAGTACTAATACTCTTATAGCAAACAGCATATCCATAGTTATATACACGTTAGTATATTAATAGTAAGTTAGGTTGATAGTATATATATGCTAGTATATACATAGTACAGCTATAGTATAGTAGTCAGTACACAGTTATAATCTAGCACAGTCTACAACAACCTAAAAGGGCTCTTGCTATGGGCAATTTGATTGCTTATTACTCCCAGACTTTCAAGGGTACAGCAGTCCAAAAAAGTCAGAGTCTAGAAATACTAGTACATATTGCACTGCTCAAGTTTCGGTGAAATCGGTTCATTACCTTTCCCCCCCAAATAGTGAAAAAGTAAAAATTATAACTTTTGCCCGCCATTCAGAACCTTTTGTAATGTTCTGGACGACCAATACTTCATAGGGTCTTTCAAAAGGATTCATAGGACATTTTAAAAGAAATCAAATCATTATTACTAGAGGAACCTAATTATAGCCTGCAGGGTCACACGTAACATGTCCATCTTGCACGCTGCGATTTCCCCTCTCATAACCGGAACGGAATCGTTGCCCACGAAACCATAAATAACGCTCCAGAGGAGCGGCTAATCTCTTGCCCGGACTATCTATCTCCAAACATAAGTATCTGTCACTTCTGTTCCCTTGAAAAGAGGTTAACCAATCTGTTCTTTCACACTATCCTCTCGAATCCCACACTCTGTCTGACAGAGAGCTGACATCACCATGGAGATACATTCAACACTTGCCCAAATCTTTCATCTCTTTTCGAGTATCTTATGGTTCTATCCCTAAAGCTATTTAATCTACAGCAAACTAATCTAGCTATCCATAGTTTCCTACCATTCAGATTTATATGGATTAACTATTACTTCAATATCAAAGTATGTCGATATAAACAAATTGTCGGATATCGTCTAAAACCTTGGAAACTTGACTCGAATCGGTGGGACAAGGATAGGGTGTGAAGTAAGCAGTGGTTTGTTGATAGCGATGTCATCCAATGGCGCCGTCCGCGGTAATTGAATCGCCCTTAATGGAGGTCGTACAAGGTCGCGTGTGTGCATCAGCGAGATGACGTTCTGCACCAAGGCGAATCGCTGGCACATGTATAGCTTTTCCTTCTCCAACACATCGTGACCATGCCAGAGCAGAAACTGAGCCATTGACGCCTCACAGAACATTACACATTGCCACGTGCCGTGGAGGCTTCATACATACAAAGTTTCCTGTATAGAGCGTGGCGAGAACTGCTCACATAAGCTTGAATTCCCCTTGCTCAGGGTGAACTACGAAAGATAGATAGATAGTTGGATAGATATTTAAATAGTTAGATAGGTAGATGGATAGATATAAAATCCTAAATGTTGTAAGCTACGACGATCTTCCGTCATTCACCCTTATCTAGACTGTACTATATTGCGGATTGCAACTTGCAAGGTAAAATGTACCTTTGAACAAGAAGGCTGAATTACCTGCAAAAGCTGCGTATACTCTAATTGAAGTGCTTCTTATGAAACAATGATATAGGTGTAAAAGTTAAGCTGACGTCATAGTCACGTGACTGAGGCGAACGGAAGCGCCCGTGTTGAGAATACGGTCAAAACAAGCCAGGGTCCTAAAAGCAGTAACCGTAAAAGCAGAGTTCTACCAAGTTATTGCGAATTCACGCGCTTGGGCTTTCATATCGAAACAGAAGAGCTGAAAGTGAGAACAGATTATTTCTTACTAGGGAGCGTTATGGCCTTTGTAAGATGCAACGGATAAATGATAGACAGATTAGTGGATATATGGATAGATGGGTACATGGGTAGAGGTATAGATAGAAAGATAGGTAGATAGACAAATAGTTCGACAGGTACATAGTTACGTGAATGGATATAGACAGGTAGGTAGATAGATAGATAGATAGATGGATAGATAGACGGATATATAGACAGATACATAGATACATGGATAGATAGACAGATAATTAGAGAGATAGATAGGTAGATAGACAAATAGTTCGACAGGTACATAGTTACATGAATGGATATACAGTTAGATAGATAGTTAGATAGATAGATAGGCAGATAGTTAGAGAGATAGATAGGTAGATAGACAGATTGTTAGAGAGATAGATAAATAGATAGTCAAGATAGTTAGATATAGACAGAACAAAGAAAGAAGGGTTCTTTAGTTCCCTTTTCCTCACACTTAAAAGCAAGTTACACTTTTTGAGAAAGCGAGAAAGAGAGAGAGAGAGAGAGGGTCTTGAGAAAGTCGATATAGCTGAGGCGTTACAGTTTTAATGAGCGGCACAATTGTGTGTGGGGGAGGACGCAGCCTGCGATACAAGTGACGACAACAAGGTCAATTTATCGCCGACGTAAGCTTTCGATTAAAGGGGACAAGCCATGAAAGCCAGTCTCATCAGCCCGCCTGGTCTGTAGATTTATAGAAAGCCATACTAGACTATAGCATCTACTTTGGACCGGCGGCAAGCGAGTAGCACTCCGCATGTCCCATGCAGCTGGTGTCTTTTAAGCCCACATCAAAATGTGTCGCCCTCCCTTGCCATCCCCTGCTACCTTCTATGCTCAATAGATAAGAAGATAAACAGATAGACAGATAGATATTAGATACAAAGGTACTTTGATAGATAGCATTGATAGATATACGGATGTATAGATAGATAGATAGATAGACAGACAGATAGATAGATAGATAGAAAGACAGACAGACAGACAGACAGATAGATAGATAGATAGGTGGATGGATAGATAGATAGGTAGACTATATATACACAGAGCTATATAGACAGACAGGTATTTAGATAGCCATAGACAGACAGACAGATAGATAAGTAGGTAGGTATAGATAGACAGATGGATGAATATCTAAATAGACAGACAGTTAGATAGATAGGCAGATAGAAAGACAGACAGGTAATGAGGTAGACATAGTCAGACAGATAGATAGATAGATGGATAGATACATGCATACACAGACCTATATAGAAATACGATGGACAGATAATTAGTTAGTCATAGACAGACATAAAGAATAGGTAGGTAATTAGATAAGTAGCTAGATCGACAGATATAGGCAGATAGATGGATAGATAAGTAGGTAGGTAGGTAGTTAGATAGACAGATGGATCAATATCTAGAATAATAGACAGATAGATAGAGTGTATCGAACAAAATACAAGGTTCTAATGACACGACTAGTTTCTCCTATTCCAACAAAACCTGCAGTTGTTTATCGCATCTTTTCCCAACTTACTAACGGGTCAGTAACCCTATGTGGATGACCCGGTCGGCGAGGTTAATGCAATTCATACAGTTGTACTGAAATGCATAAAACAGGAAAGTATAATCAAACGTGCAAAAGTGATTGGTAACAGTGCAGCAATTGGTGCCCATCTGGGCCAAAAACGTATCAATCGATTATCTACCCACGAATCGGCCAACAAAACAGTTGTCGCTAATCAAAAGGGGCTTGTGTTGTATTGATTTATCGATTCTTTGGTACGAGGCGGCACAAATTGGTATTGTATTATTCGGGCCTGTTGACTCGGCCATAGGAGATCTTGATTAATAAATACCAAGATTGGTTTCCCTTTGTCTTAAGGAACCAAGCGCGTCTGGTTTTAACACTGAATCAAGTATAGTCTCCGGTTACGCGTACGTATTATACTTTATACTTTTCGATACGTTACAAAGGTGTGTGGGGATGAATCGAGTCAAATGATTCAGTATATGGCGTTAGGGTTTTACGGACGCCCCTTCTCTTTGGGGAGAAGATCTATGGCGACGGCTATGGAGTCGTAATATGAAAGAGAGGCAAGTAAGCGATACGGGCGAGAAATTGTGAAAATACGCGTGAAACAATCGTCGGTCGCGTCGGCCAATGTATGTGGTGAGCAAGATAGTAACCCTCTCCCTTCACTTCCCATAAATCCCCCAAAGCTTTCTTCATTATTCGCCGATGGCTTCTTGCGCAAATCCCATATCACTGATACTTGACTTCTTTTGGGCCCCGCACTGTCGTTTAACCCATTTTGAGGAGAAAACGAGCAGACAGCACGTTAACACGTTGAAAAATTCCCACATCATCTGGCCCACATATGTTACCGTTATTATAGCGCGTGATATATATAGGACACCTTGGAGTCGGGATGGTAGAAAGTTATGGATCTGTTAAACTTTAGAATTTTATTTTAGCGGAACTTACAACCCTGTATAAATGAAACTTTCCTAGTGTATAAAGTACTATTAGTTTTATATTCAGTATTTTTTTGACTGTTATATCTTTGAAAACTTGGGTGCCATAAGCGATCAACTTTTCCCCAACAAGAACCCTGACTGTTACGATTCCACGCATGCTCGATTTTCTTTAAAGGATTACGTTTTTGACAGAGGGAATTGTAGGATCGTCCGTAAAAAGGACGGGAGGAAGAAAGCCTTTTGAGTGAAAGAATAAGCTGAAAAAGAAAAAAGTCAGACAGTCGGTGGATAAAAAAGCAAGCGGACAAGACACGACAAGGCAGGGGAAGAAAAGCAGTTTCCGTGTCCAATATCCGTACAACTGACACAGATCTTATTGTCCGCTGGATGTTTTCGGTATTGGCAGCGTCGACTTTTAGCCTCCAGGGGATTTCTTGCAAGTCGATCGAATAATACAACCGTACCCGCACGTGTAATTCAACGGGGACAGAGAGAGAGAGAGAGAGAGGAGAAAAAAGGTACAAGCGGGAATTGAACAGAAACATGTGGTACGCGCTAAAGTGTTAACACTTTTGGGAGACTGTAATTAATTAAGAGCTTAAAAAATTAGGTAATAGACGTGCTTACATGGGTAAAGAGTTAGATATAGTTAATACAGATAGATAGATAGATAGATGGATAAATAATATAGATATATAGACAGTTTGATATGTAGATAAATAGGTAGATAGATAGATAGATATAAAGATAGTTAGATAGTTGGATATACAAACAAATACGCTAGTAGGACAGATAGACAGATAGACGGATAGGCAGATAGACAAATAGATAGACAGAGAGATATACAGCTAGACAGAGAGATAGACGGGTAGACAGATAGACAGATAGACAGATAGATAGGTAGATAGATAGACAGTTAGATAGATATACAGATAGATAGACAGATAGACAGATAGACAGACAGACATATAGACAGACAGATAGACAGACAGATAGACAGAGAGATAGAAGAGTAGACAGATAGATAGACAGATAATTAGCTGGATAGATAGCTTGATTTAGAGTTAGATAAATAACTAGATACATAGACAGACAGATAGAAAGACAGAAGTAGATAAACAGACAGATAAGCAGGGAAATAGGCACACAGAACACGGATCCATTCGAGATCCATTTGTATATTGTAGTGTACCGAGTATTGCATTTCGATAGATTAATTTAAGAGCAAACTTTAGACAGCCACAATCTCACTTTGAAAAGCAGTTTTCAAAATATACCGTCCCTCCTGAAAGAGACGACAAAGTGGTAAAGGAAAACCCTTACGAGAAAAAATTCCCGTGAAAAATTGTTTAATTCCAGCCATCAGGTCTTGGAATTCCAGCGAGAGCGTTTCAAGTTTCAGCCCCTCAAAATGGGTGTAATTTCCGTTCCTTTAATTTTAAAAGGAATTTCTCGAATAAAATTACAGAGAAAAGCATAATTAATTCAAATGTTCCTGTAATTGAGCTAGCTGACTGCCTTGAAAGTCACGAATTCAGCACAACTCACCCCTGCTGCTGGAAATTATCCTTCACCCACATTGTACGGGGAAGAAACAGGAGGCATATTACCAGATCACAACCGGCCCCAGAACCATACTGGTATTAGGTACCTTAGATGGATAGATAGACGGATAGATAGGTATGGATAGATAGATAAATAAATGGATGGGTAGATAGATAGATAGATAGACAGAGAGACAGACAGATATATAGATAGACTACTCCTACTGCTACTCCTTCTACTCCTACTCCTCCTACTCCTCCTACTACTCCTACTCCTCCTACTACTCCTACTACTCCTACTACTCCTACTCCTACTCCTACTCCTACTCCTACTCCGACTACTCCTACTCCTCCTACTCCTACTACTCCTACTACTCCTACTACTCCTACTACTCCTACTCTTACTCTTACTACTATTACTATTAGTAATCATATCATCTTCGACATTAAGTATTAACACACTGGTTAGGTAACTTATCGTTGATTAAAATGAGAAACGTGTTAGTCATTATATGATTAATGGATCTGAGTAAACTTGGTTCAAGCTAACGTCTTTTAGAAATTTGAGTTTGAAATTATCATCTATGCAAAATCGCGTTACTTGACACTTGGATATGAAGCAAGTCAAACGTCATGTCAGAGTCCAATATGATATGTGAATGCCAAAAGTCGCGCTATTAACCATGGCGGGCCCAGTCTATAAAAGATATAATCTGCTGGCTACACGCATTGTTCCACTTCTGGAAGTGATCCCGGAGGGAATGCATTGCAGGATCAAAGGGATCCATTCGTTTGCGTAAACGTAATCCTCAGTAGCAGTACATTGGTATAGCTGCTACACACACATGAATTTAATCGTATGTACTTGATACGTTTGTTGATGTTGTATAGTGTAATCGCTAGTAGTTATTTATGTCTAGGCGGGTTTTTGTTAAACCGGGGTATTCAACTTACTATAAGGTGTTCACAGAAACGAGCCACTTAATTACCGTCCTGTTACAGACATCAAAAGAAGGTCGAAATAGGACCAGAGGAGATCATAAAATAAGTCATTTCTTTTCACGGCTCACTTCAAGTGTCGACTCGGATCAAGTATGAAATTGCAAACCGCGCCTCTGATTTCCCCCCTGAAAAAAACGGACTATTAATAGACGAGAAGCCTTCCCGGCGCCGTATACTTACAACCCGAGACTGCGGTTTTGAGCTTCTCGTGCACTTGGAAATAACTTCCTCACACACACTAGTTAGAGGAAAAGACGGCGGGAAAAGATGCCTGTGCATAACTTAAAGTCGAAAACTCGATCCTATGCCATGTTGGTCCTGTGTAAGAGACCTGCGAGCCAAGAGCAAACATTCCACAAGCCAGAGAAACAAAAATCTATTAAATCTTGCAGCACCTCAGCGTTGTGTGAGTCGACTGCTAATTACCAGATGAAAACTTGATTACGCCCTTCAACTTCTTCGCCCTTTTGTTTTTAAACCCGGGTCGATAAAGTATACAGGCTTTCAGAGGAGGATAACTTATTTTAACTTTACACACTCGGAGTGAAACACTGTGTGCAGCAAGAACTTTGGTTTCCCTGCTATTCGCAGTTGTCGAGAGTCTTCTGGGCCCAATGTGAAGCGTGAACAAGTTGAGCGAGCGTGTCGGAAACTGGGATTTCGTTTTGCTCAACTTTTTCCATTATAGCTATGTACACCACCAGCGCCAACAAAAGTCGCAAACTTTCGAATTATTCCACCGTAGACTCGAGATAGTCTTGTTTTGGGTCGGGCATTTTGAAAACGCGACTGACAAGGCTGCGTTAAATGTTTGTGTAATCCTTATTCAGTTTGTAGAGGATCAGGGAGTATATCATCTATTTTATAGACACGTAGACAGATAGGTAGACGGAGAGGCAGACAGACAGACAGATATAGAGACAGACAGACAGACAGACAGACAGAAAGATACAGAAGCCAGACAGATAGACAGACAAACAGACAGACAGACAACTTGATAGATAGGTAGATGGATGGATGGATGGATAGGTAGATATATAGGTAGATGGATGGATGCATGGATGGATGGATGGATAGGTAGATATATAGGTAGATAGATAGGTAGATTGGTAGATAGATAGATAGATAGATAGATAGCTAGATAGATGGATGGATGGATGGATGGCTAGGTAGAAATATAGGCAGATTAGTAGATTAGTAGATTAGTAGATTGGTAGATAGGCAGATATATAAGACAGACAGGCAGACAGGTAGATATGGATGGTTAGTTAGGTAGATAGGTAGATAGAAATATAGATAGGTAGACGAGTATATAGATAAGACAGACAGACAGACAGAATGACGGACAGATCGATAGGGAGATACACAGAGACGGATAGGCAGATAGATAGTTGTAGACCACCAATCTACCAGTTGCAGACTTTCAAACATTTACCTTTCAACACGGATATCATTGTTCGGTCCGGCATTCTTATGAAAACATATTTTACAGGGCAGCGTAAATGTTTACAAGTAGAAATCGATAACAGCAAATCAATCATTATTCAATCGGCACAGGGGGCAGGGATTATAACCCGCGCGGGCCGCACATGACTGGATTAAACCCTGTGTCTGTGTCTGTCAGGCATGGACAGAAACTGTGACATTTGGTTCGTTCCGTCGAGGGCGAAAAATATCAGGGGGTGTTAAACTGAGGGGGGATGTTTATAAGGGAGAGATATGTGACTCACAGCGGAAGAAAGAGAACGAAAACTGTGCGACTCGACTTATAGTTTCCCCGTATGAACAGCATGGTGCGGGGGCGAACACACACAAGAGAAAATCTAGTTATAACCCCAAAAGTGTCACACGTGGCCTTGGATTGTTAATGTCCAATGATCCGTCGCTTCAGAGAGAGAGGGTATAACCCCCCTCTATGTAGCGTCTAGTCAACGTTTTGCTTGTGGAACAATGAATTATCCGATTCTGCTCTTCAGCTACCCTTCAATGGTAAACAAACGGAACTATGAAAAGAAGCTAGGAGGTCGTGTGTGACCTGTTAATGTTTCGTGTCCTTTTTAGCTGTCTATCTAACTATCTATCTGTCTATCTAACTATCTAACTATCTATCTATCTATCTATCTATCTATCTATCTATCTATCTATCTATCTATCTATATCTATCTTTCCATTTATCTATCTATACCTGTACCAACTTTTCTACCTACTTACCTACGTCTATGTTTACCTATCCATCCATCCATCCATCCATCCGTTCATTCTTCTATCCAACCATCCATCTCATCCTTCCATCCATCCATCCGTCCACCCATCCATTTATCCATCCATCCATCCATCCACCCACGTACCCATGCATCCATCCATTCGTCTATCTATCCATCCATCTATCTATCTACCTATCGACTGTTTGTCCGCCAGCCTTTCTAGCGACCTACCTACTTTCCCATTACTTATTATATCCGCGTATGTATACTACTTCCAATCTAATCCCTTTAAATGAATAAGATAAAAATATGGTTACCCTAGCAAGACAAATTACTGAATACTTGTTTACAGCTTGTCATGAGCCGAAACGTTGCCAACAGCGCCTTCATTTTTCTCCTAGCAGCAATAATTAGCGACGGACAAAACAGCAATTAGTCACAAGACAGCCGGTCAGGGTTTTTCTTCTCATAGATTATAAATTAAGAGATCTTCGTCACTCATCATAATCATTAGCCTTAACTTGCTTGCTGACTGATCATTAACACCTGGGTTTGAGATGGAAAACCATAAGGGTCCCTCGTTCAATTCACCTTAGTAAACAGTGAAATGAACTGTTTAGATATACACCAACATCGTTTCATCAGTATACGTCTTAAACGGGTACTTACCACGTCTGAGTCTATAGCTAGAGCTTTGAAGCTCGTATTATTAATCGGGTTACATTCGAGAGGTGCTGTTTTGGTGCAAGTTGATTAGGTTGACTACATAGTTGCCCTGTGTGTCCAAAGTAAGTCGACGCATTATACAGAGCAGAGGAAGTGGAGCGACGTGAAGGGACGCAGGGCCAAAGTTAAGCGTAGTTAACTTTAATTAAATTTTCCGATACAACAATTAGCCGCTAATGAAATTAATTATGCAACGGGACTTTGAGCTGGCTGGCTGGCTGGCTGGCAGGGGGGGTTAGAACTTGAGACGTCGGTGCGGAAAATCAATTAGAGCAAGTGTTGCAAAGGAAAAGTTTCATTCGCTTCACTTGTGCTTGCAGAGTGAGATGCCAAAGTCACTGGCAGCCCGTGTCAGAAACAAAGTTACACGCAAATTGACACACGGAAAAGAGACGAGGCCGGGGAAAAAGATGAAGAATTTTATGTTTCCAACATCCGAGCAGTCGAACATGTATTGATGCTCTACTGCAGCGAATTCACTTGAACAGCAGCGAACTTAAAATAGTTATACAGATAGTAACATTATAGTGTTAGTAAAGCATGAGATCTATTAATCTGTTATATCAAACTGTCTCTTTGTCTATCTATCCTATCTATCTATCTATCTATCTATCTATCTATCTATCTATCTATCTATCTATCTATCTATTTATCTGTCTGTCTGTCTGTCTGTCTGTCTGTCTGTCTGTCTGTCTGTCTGTCTGTCTGTCTGTCTGTCTGTCT
>JAIQCU010000157.1:71268-81268 GCA_022114935.1 Leptestheria dahalacensis
ATCTATCTATCTATCTATCTATCTATCTATCTATCTATCTATCTATCTATCTATCTATCTATCTATCTATCTATCTATCTGTCTATCTGTCTGTCTGTCTGTCTATCTATCTGTCTGTCTATCTGTCTGTCTGTCTGTCTATCTATCTATCTATCTATCTATCTATCTATCCGTCTATCCATATGCCCATCTTTCTGTCTATCTCTATCCACCTATCCATCTATTAAAATACGAATCCTGAAAGATTGAATTTTTTCGAAAGTTTATAAGAAAGTGGAAAAGATTTGGAGGGAAAAAATTGTCTACGTGATGACCGTGACAGGTATGGCACGCCTTCCGGTTCAGGTACACAGCAAGGAAATTATATCTTGATATGCACTGTGACTTACCATTTCCAAGGAATCGGGTACAGGAATCTCAAATATTTCTGTTCCCCCCTACACAGTGCTTCATATAGTCATTTCAAAAGACAAGAGCTACCATGCAAGAGTCACGTACACAACGGACACGTAAAAGAATATCTATGCAAGGAACATGAAAGTAACCGAGTCCTTTACAGAGTTACCATTAAGAATTATGTAAATGAATATTTTATAAAAGTTTGTATTTATGTATGACCTTACGTCAATACACTTGTATGAACCTAGTAATGATCACCGATAGGTAATCGGACAACTCTAAAACAATATAAAGGTTAGTAACAAAATTAACGTAATTATTACATATCATACAAATTGACTACAGTAGAAACTATAATCGGGATCTTTAATCAGATGTACAGACAAGTAAAAGTAACAATGAAAGGACAAGAAATCATATTCAGTAGCAATCTCACTGGAAAAAAAACGATGCTAAAAACAGTCAGTTAGTTCCAAGAGCTGCCGCTAGTGGCGCATGCGTAACGTAACTGACAGCGCCACCTGGTGGCAGAACCGAAGCTATCCGTACATCAGTTCCCTCGTATTCTTATTTGACAGAATCTAGTTTTTGAAACCGTTGCAATTTAATAATTATTTATTACTGTATAGAATCGAAATAGGATGGAAAACATTAGAATGAGGTCACTTCTCTCAAGACTATAGAGAGAAATCCTATTGCAAAGATTCCACATTCTATTTAGTGGAATTACAAGTGGGCAAAGAAGAGCCCGTAGGAGATTTCAACGTGGGTGACCGACAAGTCTATTTGGAAATCGGGGCGTGAAATTGTTTCGCTGATTGCGTTCCAGGTCAGTAAAAAGGTGAACTCTCATTACAAGATGAATCTATGGGGGCCTGGCTGGCTGGGCACACGGGGAAATCTCATTTCTACCCAAAAATCTCTCAATGCCAGCCGCAGGCTATTTTGCCCTGAGTTATGGCTGGAATAGTCTCTTCCTTCTCTTACACCATATCCAATGACGTGCAAGCCTCTATTACGTTAATACTTAAGCTCCAAATCACACACATGAACACATGGCTTTATGCATTTTTGAAGCGTCCGCCATTTTGAAGGTACGGAGCGATCAGCGGATCGTATTCCTTCCCAACGCAAATCCGGGGAATATTTCGATCGTCATTTCTCGACTATACTGACATTATTGTAAAGTTAGCTAACTAATTAAGACATGATAAAATTAAATTAAAAATTCTGTGGGAAAGTAATTAAGTTAAGCGCTTATGCAAGTGTCCGCCATCTTGGAGGTATGGCGATCAGCTGATCGTTAGTGTCTTTTGGAGTGTCACGTGACGTGGACGTTGGATAGTTCTGGTGATCTACATATTTGCAGTGCTCTTAATTGGGAAAGTGTGAAATTTCAGTCAGTTTTAATAATTTGCATATGTGACAGGACGAGAGGGGGAGAAGGTAGAAACGATACAACAACCTTGGGAGAATAAAAAGCAGTTTTATTCTGTTCACGTATGTGGGGGGAAATATGAGGATGAGAAAAGGAAATCAAGCGAGATTTTTCTCTCTTTTCTTGTATAAATAGACGAGGCAAATAAATAAGCCTTTGGAAAGGATGAAAAACCTCTGGAGAATTTCCTCCAGTAATCAGATTGTATTGCAGAAACTCTTCGAGGTTTAAAATATTTGTCAACATTTGGAAAAGTGGGTAGGTTGTCTATCTTGAAAGCTCTTTGTGGTTTCGGGGAACACAAGATTCAACCTCAGCTGGATTCAAATCGATTTATTCAATGCAATTTGACGCATCTTAATAGAATTCTTGCAACTCGACTCAAATTAAAATTCGATTCAACTTAAAAGTCGACTCAACTTGAAACAGCTCAACTTAAAACTCGACTCAACTTGAAACTCGACTCAACTTGAAACTCGACTCAACTTAAAACTCAACTCAACTTAAAACTCGACTCAACTTGAATCTTGACTGAACTTGAAACTCGACTCAAAACTCGACTCAACTTGAAAGTCGACTCAACTTGAAAGTCGACTCAACCTGAAAGTCGACTCAACTTGAAAGTCGATTCAACTTGAAAGTCAACTGAACTTGAAACTCGACTCTAATAGACTTAATTCAAGTTGATTCAGCAATAACGAGCTCGTCAACTCAATATGCTTTAAAACGACTTACCTTCCGCTGTCGATTTGGGTTAGCACCGGTCAGGGTTGATTCGATACCGTTTGAATTGAGTCGACTCTAATGTAAACAAACCAACTTGACGTACTCGGAAACAATTCAACTTGAAATCCAAGCGGAAACCAACTCGACTTAGCTCACTTCCTCTTCTCGCTCTATGCAAAGCTGCCCGGAACCAATTCGATCGCCACAACTCGGCTTTCCTCAAAGTAAGCATTTTAAACAACTCGATTTTCACTCCCGTCCGATTCGACTCGACTTAATTCTATTTCAGTTAAAGTCAGCTCTATTCTGTACTCAACTGGACTTAACCAAAACTGGCTAAACCTACTATACTATAACTTCAACCCAACTCAACATTCAACCCAACTTGTACTCTACCCTATCCCAGCTTTATTCTATCGGATTCAGGTTAATTACAAAGAAGCCGATTCAACAGGAACTGATTCAAGTCATTTCAACAAACTCATTTAAAACGATTCAACTCAACTTCAACCATGATCAGCAGACAAGACTTTGACTGTACTTTAGTCGACTATTCTTGGTTGCGTCCAATCTTAAGTCAAAGCCACTTTAACGTAAGAACACGAAAAGCCTATTTATGGATGTCGACTTCCATGCGAATTCAACTTTGTACAAGATTCAATATCGAATAATTTTTAGTAGTATAGGGTTGTAGACACGCCTGACTGTTCATACTTAGGACAGTAATAGACAATTACACTGTATTTATTAGCCGTCTCTGAAACATCTGAAACGAGATCTAATTGGAATCGCATGTCGAGCACGATTCAAATTATATTCGATACACTTGGGATTGAAATGAAAGTTTCTAATTACCGGCGCCAGTGACTGTACACTTTCTGAAGTGACTCATTTTCAGCAACGCCACACCAGTCTTCAAAATCGACATCAACCAGTCTATGAAATTCCAGTTTTAGATAGATACACTTAATACAGATAGATAGATAGAGAATTAGATAGATAGGTAGGTAGATTGATGGATAAATAGATAGGTATATAGATAGTTTGATATATAGATAAATGGGTTGGTAGATAGATAGATAGATAGATAGATAGATAGACAGATAGACAGATAGATAGATAGATAGATAGATAGATAGATAGATAGATAGATAGATAGATAGACAGATAGACAGATAAACAGATAGATAGACAGATAGGCAGATAGATAGATATCTACATAGCTAGATAGCTATTAACTCGCAGGTCGTATTTGGCTCAAAAGAATCCACTGCACACAAGTTAAAAGATTGAAGTAAACTCATGTAACCTGTAATCAATATTAATGCAATCTTTATTCTGTATTATTAATATATTATTATTATCTCATTTATTTAATCTGCATTATTAACATATGTATATACAATATAAACATATCATTATTAGTTATATATTACTTTGTATTATTTATATAATGGGCAGAATAATACATTATATTTCTATCCATAGGCTCGGGCGAGATGAATCCCCGGGCCTTGTATAGAAGAATCAAATAAGCCGCCCACGAAGCTTTGTTTACCCTGCCCCATGGGAATGTCATTCGCCACACAAGACAGCTTTTCATCCTCGGTTAAATTGATCACTGCCTTCAAAGTGATTCAACGCATGTTTAGTCCTACTGAAATCCCCATATATAAAGCGACCAAATTAGTTATATTTCAGTACCACTAAGATGGTCTTTCAGACGTCTTACTCCTTGTCGTTTAACCTTCGTAAGCTGTAACCAAACCCTGACAAGTCAAGGCCACTGGAAAGATGGAAATAAGAAGGAGAAGACGCCATATAACACGCACGGCGAGAATTTACATGTGAAGAGCAGTCCAGGACTGTCTTTTGTATTTGATATGAAATGTAGTCTGAGGACAACACCCTGCGTATTATAAATGCATGTGGCAGAATAAAAACATGGCGATATTAATAACTCATAACAACGGTATAAGGGGATTCGAACCCACATCATAAAAAAAGATAATAATAATAATAAATAAATGAAAAAGAGAAACACAACAGGACAACTGCGCGCGCTGGAACGAATGCGCGGTTGGAGTGATTTAATGCTTCCCCTGCTGACCCTTGTGAACCGGGAATAAAGTCTGCTACAGATAGGTGATACACTGGCCTTTGGTATTACTATAAGTCCATTTGTCCTGCTGGAAATTTATGGCCAATAGAAGTTGGGAGGGGAGGTGGGGAGATCTCCTTTTTCAATGTATCGGACACCAGTGCAAGAGCTATCTTTACTGCCGGGCATATCAACTGAAAATCGATTTCAACAACTACCAGTATAACCTGTAGTTTGGCTTTAAAGAAACTACAATACTCCCTTTTTACAATAAGAAGGAAATTATGGATCTTTTCAACTTTAGAATTTTATTGCAGTAAAACTAACAATCTGATTTGAATGAAACTTTACTAGTTTATAGAGTAGTAACAGTTGTATGTTCAGTATTTTTTTGGCTGTGATGTCTTTGAAAACCTGGGTGCCATAAGCGATCAACTTGTCCCCAGCAAGAACCCTTTTTCATTGCTCTAGACCGTAGTTGTCCGCCATCTTGACGGGACTGGTGATATCAGCCTCATCCTATTCCTTTCTACGCAAAAATGGAGATATTTCCGTCGTTCTCTTAATTGTAGACTGAAATCAAAGTGGTTTTTCGTGTGCAGGAGCCCATATGGAACCTTATGGAAAATCACGTGATGTGACGTCATCATGCGTAAAGCCTTATGATGATCAAACTTAACGCAAATCATACGTGTGCGAAAGTGCAATCAGTCATCATCTATCTATCTATCTATCTATCTATCTATCTATCTATCTATCTATCTATCTTTCTGTCTATCTATCTGTCTATCTTTCTGTCTATCTATCTGTCTATCTATCTATCTATCTATCTATCTGTCTATCTATCTATCTTTCTATCTATTACTTTTCTACGGGATTTCTCTTGCAGCCTAATTTCTCCCCAAGGTGCGTCGCTCACTCTTGATCTCCTGAACCTTTTACTACTTTGCCTATTTCCTAGTTCATTTCCCTCCCCCGTTTGGGTCCTTTTTTCTCCCCTGGTAGTTTCCTCTTATACCCTCTTGCACGTCTTTCAGCCTCCTGTTGCCCAGAATGACCTTAATTTCCTCACACGCTGACTCTGAACATCTCCCCTAGTTCTCCGTTACCCTCTATGCGATCCAGGTTTTTGGCAGAAGAGATGCGCGCCCCCATGTTGTGTCTAGTATATCTTAATCACATTAGGAAAGCCAGCCAGGGGTTACAAGTATTACCCGGGTGCATCCTCATCGGGGCTCAGTTCATTAAGAACAGCAGGGAAACCCTTTTTGGCCTCGGCTGCTTTCCTGTCCAAGTCAGATTACCTCAGAGAGGAAAAGCGGGGAGAGAAAGTTACAATTGCTAACCTTCATCAGTGATTTGCTCGGTTTTCTCATGTATAGACCCTTCCTGCTTTGGTAATTACTATTACTTCTGACTTGGTAAGGCTTTCCCATCTAGAAGTGGTTTACCCCTCGATAGTTGGTGATTTGTATGGGATCATTATAGGCATGCCAACATTGTATTAATTGAGTTGAGTTTAATTGCTATATCGATGTAGGATGCAGTACTTGTATGGCTCTTGCACTATGACGTCACGTCACGTGACTGGATAGGTTCTACAGGCTTGACCATTTAGAAGTGGTTTACCTCTCGATAGTTGGTAGTTTCCATGGGATGATGAGGTGTGTTCCAGCATGTCAATGATTGCGTTAAGTTTAGTTGCTACATCTATGTAGGTTGCAGTGCTATGTGGCTTTTGCATTATGACGTCATGTCACGTGACTTTCCATGAGGCTCTCTATAGGTTCTACAGGCTTTCCCATTTAGGCTCGGTTTGCCTATCGATAGTTGGTGATTTGTGGGGTTGATCAACTTTTCTAAACCATATCGACTGTTTATAAGTTTGATTGCCATAGGACGTATGCATTATGACGTCACTTCACATATCATGTAACAAACAGATACTCCATTCCCTTTTGTATACTTATTGATAATTTGTACATCTTTAAGTACAGATTCAAAGAAGTTAAGACGATTCGAACTGAATTGCTAAATAGTAATCTAAGGATCGATTCTCTGTTTTACTATTTCTAGCAAATAAATACACAAGTACGTTTTAAACATAGTAATTAAGGAGGTGTAACGGGGACATTTTGGTTCAAGGAAAGGCGAAGACAGATTAACTTGCTAATGGCAGAAAGACAGCCTGTTTCTGCCCGAACAAAACACATTATGCCGAGGTAATACCCGAATAAATGGAGATCTATGAGACCGGCATATAAATCTGCCGTTTACCGAGAGCAGCGCTTAATGGTCGACAAGCAGAGGGTTCTCGGGGTCGAGTATGTCAGAACCCGCGAAACATCTCGGCAGTAATCCAAAAAGTCCTGTGTTCGTCGCAGTAAGAAACTTTTCCAAAACGTGTTTGGTTTTGGGAGTCGATGATTTCAAGTCTTAAGTAAATACAACATTCATTTGCATCCCATGTATTAAACCAGGAGGGAAATATTACCCAGTCTATATCTTAATATACGAGATATCCTGATCTAAAAGGAATACTTACTACGCAGTCGGCGACTTGAATTTAACCTAGTACACTTAACCTAAATTAAATTATATAAACTGCAGCTAACACCCATAACCAACTGAACCACCTATTCTAACCTAGCCTTTTTAAGCTGAAGTTAACCTGCGTTTCGTAACCCATATTTATATATACATATATCATGTAGGTAGATAGATAGACAGATAGACAGATGGGTAGATAGATAGACAGACAGATAGACAGATAGAGAGATAGGTATATAGATAGATAGATAGATAGATAGATAGATAGATAGATAGGTAGGTAGATAGATAGATAGAAAGGTAGATGTATAGATAGATGGACAAATAGATATAAAACAGATAGACGGACAGCTAGATAGACAGATACATAAAGCCGCATAGACACATAGATAGATAGATACAGATCCAATATAACTTCGTAACCTAGCCTTTACTTATATATAACCTTATCACCTAATGCCTAACTTAGCTTTCAAAAAGATAACTCTTTAAACTTAACATAAGTACATTATGAAAAAGGAACAACTATCTTCCGTGGTACTTATAGGCAACAGTGCCTTTTAGTAGGTTAAATAGATGGTCAATAGATAGTACAAGTCCATACAGATAGATTAGGTTCAGTAGGTTGGCATAGGTTGAGACTAGTGAAGGTGCAGGAAAATGCTGGTCTATGGAAAGCGAAAAGGTATGCACATATAACGTCTCTCGTTGATGGATGAAGTATACCCGGTCAACGCGCGTGTGTCTAATCCGTCACCGAGCTGACATTTACGCATGACACAACAACTGGCTATTAAGTCAGCGGCTACACAGCAAATTACAAATCCCCGGCTGTCGGGCTTTTCCTCCCCGGTTCCTTTTTGCCTATGCGGCAGGCGTTTTTCCCGCCTGCGTGCCAGATTACAAAGACTATTTACAGTAAACACCCTATTAAAGCTATGCATAATATTACTCCAAGGGGTTAACTCGCACAAGCCCGTATAAAGAGACACTGAAGAACCGCGGGGAGCGGCGAAAAAATAGGTAATTAGGGCCTGTTTTTGTCATCTTCAAATGAAAATTAAAGTATATCTCATGTATAAATTACTAGATAGCTGAATAGTCTGACTATTTCGAAACAGAAGTAGTGTACGGTAAAGTTCTGACGTAAGTACACATTACCAGTCTATATAACGGAAGGTGCTGGTGAGGCAGGTGAGGTGCTATCTATCTATCTATCTATCTATCTATCTATCTATCTATCTATCTATCTATCTATCTATATATCTATCTATCTATCTATCTATCTATCTATCTATCTATCTATCTATCTATCTATCTATCTATCTATCTATCTATCTATCTATCTATCTATCTATCTATCTATCTATCTATCTATGATCTATGGACCTACCTACAATATGTACCTATCAGTCACGTGACGTGATGTCATAATGCATAGGCTCTTTACCAGTATGATTTATTAATTTCGTTACGGAGCATTTAATTCAGGTTCATATCTAACGCTGTACTTTTTACTTCTTATCCTAGAGTATTTTGTGGAAAAACTAGGAAACACAAGAAAAACCTAGACACGTATGGAACAAGAATCAAACAAATCCTTTTGAGATCCCTCAAGATCCTATGCATTATTATAGGTATTAGCATCAACTAGGATAATGTGATAGACTGGACTGGACTGGATATCCCGACTTTGGGAGCACTAGGACAGGAACGGAAGAGATCCTTAAAGATCCCGGCATGCCTAGAGCACTCCAAGGACAAATGAACGACCCTAGATCATCTAGGTTAACGACAAGGGATTCAACGAACGATTCCATAGATCCTGAATGGATGAATTACACAGTCCAATTACATTTATGTTAAAAATACTAGACTATACATTATCATTTTCGGGAATGGACATGAAACTTTCATGATAATACTATTACTGGATTCAAAATCCTGCCACAGGGTATTTCTGCGAATCCCTAAACAGCTTATGCTTTTTCCAACTGTAATAACATTTACATCTGAAGATATTTTCTCAACACAAAGAGGATGGAAGAAAAATCCGCTTTTGTTATTCATATATAAATTACTCGGTCGGAGTTTTCCTACGGGATTTCAAATCTTCTTATCGCTTTTAGAGGAAGAAAAGGCTCAGAGAGGTAAACTCTTGTAGATATTTTCCCTAGCCAGGATTATAAGTCGAGATTTTGTTAAAAAATCTCGACTTGGATGTAATATCTTAAGTTTTAAGTATACTCTACTTGACGAAGCAGAAAATTCGTATTTTTTCGGGGGCTTATGGCTTTCTGCCTGGTTATACACAAGGCAGGTGAATCACGTAAATGGAGGCAAAAAGGCTCTTGTTATCCTTTACAAGGGATCAGTAAATAGAGTGTGTAAGAGGGGCAGGATGAGGGACTAAGAGCAGCAGCAGCAGGATTTTGCGTATGCTGTGCACTGTATCAGCAGCATAGCACGTGCTTTCATACATACCAAGGTTTTCCTCAATGGTGTGGCGCAAATCCCCCCCACCCGGTCTCAATAGCCGGGATCATTTTTAGATCCCATTCAAAAGCCCATCTATCTTTTTTCTCGGTCCGCCAGAAAGTTAATTAGTAAGCGAGAGGATCGGTATTACCGAGAGATAGCCCAAAGGAGCAGAAGAAGCTAAATAACAAATTGGTTTTTGGGCTCATTGTAATGGATGCGATCAATCAGTCCGGCATTGCATTAAGAACTTGGCTATTACAACAACATAATCTCAAATATTGTCTTGTGCCTTAAAGGTCAGACCC
>JAIQCU010000157.1:86268-94061 GCA_022114935.1 Leptestheria dahalacensis
TTAATTAAACCACATATCTGTTTTCCTGTTTGTCTATCTATCCTATAACAACGTCAACAGTAACATCCCAATGAAATTACTAGTAGGAAAACGGTTAATTCCATATTCTTTTACCCTTCAATATAGCACGTACCTTGTATTTACTATTTCTGTTTATCTCTATTTTACTAATTAATAATTAAGACGACCGAGAAAGAAAAAGGCTTGCAAGCTGAAAACCTCGGTCAATTATAACCCTGCTGAAATAGCTCATTAAATACTATAATTATAATTAATTTATTTAAAATGCTTCATCTGTAACTGCCTTTTAGCCATCTGTATTATTTTATTGCTTAAAGACATATAATAACTGCGCAAAACTGTGGTTAAATAGATGCATGCAAAAATATTTTGCATGGATCCTTTGCACGCACCACACCCTCAAGTCAATCTCACGTGTGTACATGTGTGTATGTGACTTTTGAACCACAAGGTTTTTGGGAGAGAGTTGTTTTTGGACGCGAGAAACTTTTGAAAAGCCAAAGGGGCACGACCTAGTACACACACACACACGAAAGGCAATGACGCAGATGTTAATTGTTTTTGGGCGAAATCCGATCCTGGAGTGCACGAGTATTTGCCAGGTTGAACGCTATTGTTTACTCATTTAAAGGAGGAAAAACAGGTGCAAGGAAGCGGCGGTTTTCAGGGCCCCAGGGCTGGAAACCCGATCCTTTTTTCCTCTCTTTACTTTACTCAAGACAAGAGTCTGGCTTCACAAGGAATCGTCCACTTGTACTCCATATGTGCCGGGGTGCATACGTCAAATCCCAACCGGCACCAGAACCCAACCCCNAGTGATAGACGGATGAATAGACAGATAGACAGACAGACTAATAGATAGGTAGACGGACAGATAGACAGATAAGCAAATAGATAGACAAATAGATAGATAGATAGATAGACAAACAGATAGATAGATAGGTAGACAGATAAATAGATGGGCAGACAGATAGATAGATACGTAGATGGACGGATAGACAGATAGATTAGACAGATATAGATAGATAGATAGATAGATAGATAGATGGACAAACAGATAGATAGATAGATGGACAAACAGATAGATAGATAGATAGACAAACAGATAGATAGGTAGACAGATACATAGATAGATATATAGACAGATTGAAAGATAGATAGATAGACAGTTAGATAGATAGTATAGATAGATTGAAAACTTATATACAGATAAATCAAATTAATAAATAGACTACTAAATCGATAGTTACTGCGACAGAGAGAGAGAGAGAGAGAGAGAGAGAGAGAGAGAGAGAGGAACCTGGTTTAGTCGCATCTGGTCCGGTCGGCGTGTGGCGTGGGTAATTTGTCAGATTCCACACGGTGGCAAGTGTTAAACAAAAGACCTACGATTGGCTAGCCAGGTACTGGAAGTGAACAGAGACGTCTTTTGTCTTTGCGTCCATCTTATTGCGTAAACTATTTACAGGGTTCTCGCATAGCAGCACGCAAACTTTGCTATTTTACTACCCAGCATCAACCTGCTCTTCGACTTTTTACTCTTCTTTCTTCCCTATCCTGGCCATCAAGCAAGTGGTCATAACCATAGCTAATGACATAAACTATCTTAACAGGATCAAATCTAATGAATTCACTTAACTGTACCGTGTTTCATTGACCAAATAACTAATTCGAATGAAGTTATCGACTTGTAAAATACCGGAATTATTGGGAGATTTTCAGTTCAGGGAGACGTGCTTTTGTCGATACTACTAATAGAGTTAATTAACGAGTTCTTAGAGTTCGAATGTTAACTTAACGTGTGAATTTATGACATATATGATGATAATGAGATTGCGAGTATGTGAAATTATATTACAGATCCATCAAGTCGCTTAATGACATTCTGTTTCATAACAATCAAATTTAATGAATTCATTAAACTGTACTTAATCAACCAATTGGCGAATAAGATTGATGGACGTTGGATTTATGACGTATATACGTCGAACTAATCTTTAGATTTGAATTAACGAAGGTTATTAAGTTTCTATGTTGATGCAAATAACATCAAGAGTCGATTAGCGATTGACGCGTTACTAATTAAAAAAATCAATCGAAGACAGAGATTTTTCAATGAGCTCACGCAAGAGTGAGTAAATACAAACGAGTTTCTTCTTGCAAGAAGCGAACCTTCGCACAAACCGTCTGTTTTGAATTCCGGCATCCCGCGAAGGAACGAGTCGAGTTTGAAAAGTAAAAAAAGCCCTTCCAAACGGTCGCATATAGATCACCTCCGACGTCCCGTGCGGCAATTATAAAACGTGCTCATTTGCGCACTTTCAACAACCTAATTAATTATACTTTTAACTCTAATTTCCCATTTCTGTTTACCTAATTACTAAGCGGTGATACTGCTGGTAATAGTGATGCTAATTAATAAAATCAAGTAATAATATCGTAAGCATAAGAAGATATTATATAAGTTAACGTTTGTTTGATTAAGTCAATTCATTTGAAGTGAGTTAACTGCACTCTTTGTTCGAATACCTGTCAGGCTAAATAATATTAAATTACAGTAGACAGCAGAAATGAATATCTGACTAGTGTTGACTTTCTCGCTTAGATTTCAGTGTCAGTTAAATTGAACGTCCGTTCGTCAGTACCATGTAATGAGATCAAGTAATTAGTACTTTATCATACGTACATAACATCTGTAAACACACACGTATCGTTGATTAATATCTAGTTGATTGCCCCCGTTTTTCCAAGAACATAGTAATGATGTAATGTGAGGAACTGGCACGTGCAGGAATCAGTAATCGTATCGAGGGCGCCATCAATCAGCAGAGTGATAGATTGGCATAGCCAAAGAGGTCACGTGACCGTGGCTCCTTCCACCAATGACAAGCTCCTTTGGTTCGTTTCTATTTCACACAAGACAAGTTTTGGGCAGAAATTAACGCCACTGTTTCATCATAATTTCTGTTTAATTCAGGTAAAATCAAGGAAACTGATCTTTGTGGTTAAAAAAAGGACAAATCTTCAGTGTTATTCAGGTTCTTCTTCTGCGTCCATAAGGTGAGTCAGCGCCATCTGTCTCTTTGCAACTTTGTCGTTTTCAAGCTCGTTGTTGCCGTTCCTCTTGCGTTTGGTAGTCTTCTTCTGGCCGATGTCGTAAGTCGGCATGACGACCTTGCTTTTCTGAAACGACGTATTCGGTTCTCCCGTTTCTTCCTTCTGTTGTTTCGTTTTTTTCTTGAAAACGATTTTGTCGGATTCTGAGCTTTCCTCCTGAGTGTGTTCTGACTCTGGTTCATCTTTCCGTTTCCTCTCTTCCAGTTCCCGCAGAAACGCGAACGCTGCGGCCGTGTTGGACTTCTCGGACATGTCGCTCTCGGAAACCGACTCGAGACTGTACCTCTTCCATTTGTGAGGATTTTTCACGTGGTCGGGAATTCCGTTGCGGGTGCTCGCGTCCCTGCGGCCGTGGCGGGGGAGCGGGAACTTTGGCGGGGGTTTCTTGAAGAGACTCTCTTCGCCTTTGTACTGGCGAATATCTTCAGAGCTTCTTCCCCTGACGTCTCGGAAAACCTTTTGTTTAGTTTTATCGATATATGTGCTCTTCTGGTGAATCGAGGAAGATGACGGGCATGACAAGGACCCAAATATTGATTCCTGTCGGGCTTTGAATGTAGCATCTTGATTTTTAAGCAAAAATTCTGATTGGTCTTCAGATGCCATTCTAGAGTTTTCCGTTGAAATTAATTCTGTCAACAGCTATCTACAAGAAATTACTGTTTCCCAATACTTTCCAAAACAAAACAATAGCAGACTAACATGTGCCACGCGGCGTTGCCTATTTTTCATACATGACCCATAGAACATCGAAGGTAAAAAAATATTATTTATTCTATACACAAATGGCTAACACTTAAGATTTATTGACAGCAAATTAAATTATAATAAAGCTTTAATGCAGTTTATCAATGCCAGGGACGAATGGGCGGGAATTAATGAATCCAAAAATATTATCAATTACGCTAAAAATTCTAAATCTATAACATGATCACAAATTGTTTAATCATAAATTCTTACGCAAAAAATCATACAATTAAATTTGAATTAGAACGTGTAGAATAATATTTAGTATAATATTCATTACAGTCTGTTAATTCTACTTCTTTTTACAATATTCGGCAACGCTGCACTGTCGTTTAAACTTTGTCTGCTGTGCTGCTGTGCTGCCAACCACGTGTGGCAACGGAATTCACGTCTGCTTTCAACATCAAGAACCTTGTCCCGTCAATTACCCGCAAAATGGCCCTCAAGAAGAAAGTGACAAAAGTAAGCAGCCCAGTCGTTACACAGAAAAAGCCGGCACTCAAAAGTAAACAATTAAAAGCGAAACCTGCCGTCAAAAAGGAAACCGTCCCCGAGGTTTCTCAAAATGACGGTCCCAAAGTTGACGTCAATAAAGCCACTGTTCAGCGGGAGAAGGTAATAGTATCTTGGTTTTATAGTAAAAGATTACTTTACTAAGACGATCGGCTCTCGTTTAAGATCGCTGAGGGTGTAACCGCCCTGTTCAGCAGTTTGAAGCACCTTGACGGGGAGAAACGGGACCTCTTCGACAGCGAGCCCGAAGTCATTGCACTCCAGGTTGCAGCCGTGAAGATTTTGCAGTCAGAACGACATCCGATCAAAACGTAAGATGGTGGCTACTTTAGATATTTTCTTTAATCTACTTCTTGCGCTATTTCAGTCGAATCTCTGTGTCTGTTGCATCCTGGTTCCGTAACATTAATTGTCCCATTCAGTTTTTGTGTGATATGGTGCTAAGAAGACCGCATCAAATTGTAGCTTCCGATTCTTTAGAGAATCTCTTTGAGTTTTCCAAGACCGTACCGACCGTACATTTACGAATTGTTTTGGCAGGTCACTAAAGCACCCAATCAGAAGTGAAGATTCGGAAATCTGCCTCATCGTCAAGGATTTGGAAAAGGGCCTCCGAGTGGACCACGAGCCGACAGTAGCACATTTCAAGCAATTCATCGATGAGAAGGGACTGGACGGCATTACTGAAGTATATCTATACTTTTTTCACTTAATAACATATCCTTTACCATAAATTAACTAATTAAAACACCTCTATCAGGTTATTTCACTTCGCCAGCTGAAAGTCGAGTACAAGGCTTACGAGGCCAAGTCCAAGTTTGCCAAGCGTTTCGATGTCGTACTCGTGGACTCGAGGATTCTTCGGTTGATTCCAACCTTCCTCGGGAAACCGTTTTACCAGATGGGAAAGTATGCCGTCGTTAGTAATTTGCCGTTATTTTGAAAAGCTTACCGTTGGTCTTGACCCAGGCTCCCCGTGCCGTTCAACATGAAAGCCAAGGACTTGCAGAAGGAACTGAAATCGGCCCTCAGTGTTGCCTATTTGCCCATGATGAACAAAGGATCTTGTTCACAAGTTTACGTAATAAACTCCACTTATTCACTACATAAATATATTACATTTGGCATTGTATACTAATCAATACGTAATTCAATACAGCCTTCTTACTTTTTTACAATTAACATTTAAATGTGATATGAATTTTATCGTCAGGTGGGACACACGAAACAGACATCCGATGAGGTTACAGACAACGTCATGTCCGTTTGCGAAGCGCTGGAGAAGAACTACCCGGGTGGTTTTCGAAACGTTCGCAGCTTGAATCTGCGACCGGGCAACCGCGACTTGGTTATTCCACTCTTCGTTAGCTTGGGTAATTACTGGCATCTTTCTTAAAAAGAAATCTCTACCTCGATTATATCCAGTCATTATATTGGAAATTAGTGAATGAAATAATGTAGTTGGGATTTAGAATGTCTGTGCATTTACGTCTCAGGCAATCAGGTAATATTGCTTAACAAGGCTGATATCATTAAGGTTATTAGTTATTCAATCATCCATAATTTTAAGTCAGTATTAATAACTGTAAATAAAAATACCGGGTTTATAAAGTTAGTTAAGTTGCCAACGTAATTTCTTCGCTATTAAACTCTCTATATATATATATTACAATTTTAAACAGAAACGAGAGATGCCATCCAATTGCCTGTGGTCACCAAAGAGGAGTCGTTCGTCGAGGACGACCTATCGACTATCGCCCCGGGTAAGAAGGTCCGCGTCTACAAGAACGGTCGCGTCGAGGTCGTCGAAGATGAATCGTACACTCCGGGTCCTTTGGACAAGGTCAGCAAAACCGTAGTTCAGGAGGTCGACGAGGAAAGCCTCGAAGAGGAGGAAGACGACGAACCTCAAGAGGACAAGGACTCGGCCCTGGAGAGCGACGAAGAAGTCGAAGAAGCCAAAAAAGTGTCGAAAACTCAGGATAAGAAGAAACAGGAGGACGTTTCCGATGAAAACAGCAGCGACGAGGACGATTTTGATGAGGTCGAACAGGCGCATATGAAGCGAAGGGCCATGGAAGATGTGCAGCAGCAAAAGAAGACCAAGAAGAATCAAGTGGAAGAGCCGGAAGAAGAGGAGGAAACAGAAGAGGAGCCACCCATGAAGAAACAGGCGAAAAATGCACCGAAGAAGAAGCTTCAGCAACCCGCTCGTAAAAATAAAAATAAAAAATAAGATTTTAAATTTTTTAACATTTCTGTGGCGTTGAGTAAACGGCAAAAAAAAACATATTTCCAACAACTCTGTTTTGAATTTTTTTTTTGAACAATTTAAGTCGGAAAGTAATTTTTTGTATGGAATATTCTTTTGTTAGCTCTGACCTTCAAAGCTTGTGGATTCAGACAAATTGCACACACTTGCTAAGCAAAAACGAGAGGAACATAAAAATCTGTCAAAAGTTCAGCAGAACAAATTATTCTCTTAATGGCATTTGGAGGCAAAACTGCAAACGGGATATGTGCGTTCTCAACCTGTGCAGGAAATCAACTTCTCGTCAACTGAAGGGACCCTCCGGTGTCGTGTTGCATTGCTCGTGCTTGAATCAGTTTCCCATTTTTCCCACCTGTCCTAATAAATCGTTATTTCTAGTAAAGTATGGGTTGACTGTTGGGTGTCAGCGTTCCCGAACTGGCTTCTGTGGCCACGGCGACTTTGGGTTTGCTCCCGAGGAGAACTACCTCGAGCTCTTGCAGGTTCCTAAGACGCTGGACGTCGGAATCTTTCCGCAGGCGCGTGTCTGGTAATTTGCGGAGTCTCTCGACGTACTTTGGGTTGATGCCCAACTCGGCACAGCAAATCTCCATCAGTCGGGCGTAAGTGAGATCAGACGAGCGGCTGAGTTCGACTTCAATGAAGTCTGTGTCGGAAGTGTAGGCAAGGCGAAGCTTAATCACCAGTTCTATATTTGATTATTCGTTACACTACTGATGGTTCAGTTATATCGTACGAGTATTACCATCGATCGAGTTACTGGGCATTGTTACAGAAGGAATTGCCTTGGGTCGACTTCTGGTATCGTTAACTTCAACTTTGTGACTCAGCTCGGGATTGGCCAGGTAATTGGGCACAATGGGTAGTGGCTGCTCCTTGCGATTCTCTTTAGCGGGAAGTGAACCCAACAGATTCAAGATGGCGGGATTCGTCGTTAGATCGGCCGCCAGCTCTTTGGAGAAGCTCGTCGCATTAGCGTCAGCACCGTGCGCGACTAGATACTGCGACACTTCGAAGTTGTTTCTTTTGGCGGACCAGTGTAACGCTGTCCTGTGTATTCCAAAAAAGCAAATCACTTTTACTTTTAGCTGTCGGTGTACAACGAGTGATATCCCAGCTGCTT
>JAIQCU010000158.1:0-81624 GCA_022114935.1 Leptestheria dahalacensis
AACTGGTGAGGACGAAGTCACCTACAGTCGACTGCTTCGCGATCTCCTCGACGATCACAAGGACGTGGTGACTCAGCTGGCTGCTGGCTTCAGAGAATGTAGGAAACATATTCAGGTAATAATTGTAAATTGTTTATGAGAATTATCAACTATATTTGGACTTTTTCTGTTCTTCCACCCGGCGAATAGAATGAAGAAATCATTCGCCAGTTTCTCGACAGAACCCTGACATCGAGGCTCGGCATACGCATGCTGGTGATGCACCATCTGTCCCTTAGGGAGGAAAAGGTTAACAACAAGATTATAACTAAATAGATACCTTTAAATGATATTCAACATTTGCTTAGCTTATCTTATTAAACATTCAACTTTTAAAATTTTACACAGACCATGTTAATAGATTACGATGTAATAATTTAGAGAACGAATACGATATGGAATTAATGTTCGACCTTGTTTTGATTGACAGCCGAATCACGTGGGTATAATCAACGTGAGTCTTCGCATGAAGGACGTTGTCGAGCGCTGGGCCGATTTCGTCCGCCGGCTGGCCCATCACAAATACGGCCGCGCTCCGGAAATCCGTCTTAGCGGTCACGTCGGAGCAACGTTTCCTTACATCTCGGTTCCTCTGGGTAACGAACTTACCTTTACAACGTAGGCTAAAGATGGACTCGGCTAACTAGAAAATCCTCTTTTCCTCCTATTGTTTAAGATTACATCCTGCCGGAGATTTTGAAAAACTCGGTCAGGGCCACCCTGGAATCGCATCCGGACACTCCGGAAGCTAAATTACCGTCGGTACACGTTACCATAGCCAATAACGAGATGGACTTTGTCCTCAGGTCAGTGTTATCAAATAGAAAGTCGTTGACTGTCAGTCTTGGGTTCGCTTTCTCAAAACCGTGGAATCTGTTGCAATTTAGGATCTCTGATCGAGGAGGCGGAATTCCGCACCATTTGGTTCCTCGCGTCATGCACTACAACTTCACGACGGCCGAAGAATCCACCGAGCAGCGACTTCAAGACGATCCCATGGGCAATTTCGTCGATACGGTCAACCCCGGGTCAGGATCGGGATCGGGTCCCATGCACGGCTTTGGTTTCGGTTTGCCAACGTCTCGTGCCTATGCCGAGTATCTGGGCGGAAGCCTTACAATTCAGTCTCTTCAAGGCCTGGGAACGGACGTCTACCTACGCCTCAAGCATATCGACTCGAAACACGATGCTTTTCGAATCTAATCAAGTTTCATTGTCGATGGCGACCCTGGCTGATCTGAAGCGTAGACTCGTTCTCTGATATTTGGTTTAACTTTTAGTCTGCAGGTGCTGCAGATGCTTTTTTCCCTGTCTTGTCTATCTCATCTTAAATAGCAAAACTACGTGCAAAGTAACGATCTTAGAAAACCGCTTATTACGTTTATCTCGATCGTCCAACTGGTGGTTCCTCAACCCAAATTGTATTTTGAGTTAACAAAAAAAAGAACAGTATTTAATACAGGCGACATTAAAAAAATATAAAAATTATCACTTCTAATTCTTTTAACAAAATATTGTCAAATATTTGTAAGAAGTTAGTTTCTAGCAGATAACAGGAGAAACGAAGTATGCCCAAAAAAGGTCATTCTAACTACAAATGCTTTGTGTATTTGTCAAATATAGATATTATGGTAAGAAAATTTGGTATAATTTTTTTTCTGTCAAAATTTTACGAGAACTGATGCGCGATATTCAATTTCACAGGAGAGGAATTGAAGAATAATAAATTTCTGGTCTAAAGAGACTGGATAAAAACACGAACTGGGAAAGTTAACTTGCACGCTTGTTTCTTTTGTGTCGCCGAAGAAAGTGTGAACGTGTCACGAAAACGAACCGTCGGTGACGGCGTCCGTCGAGACTTCCCGCAATGTTGGCAGATCCACGGAGATTCCCCTGTTGAAAGAAATTTCAAACACCGAACTGAAAACAGCTGCATTATCCAACACATTATTCCATGAACATTGAAATTAAAAAGCCAATCCTTTTAACTAGTCAATAAATTATAAATTAATGCATATTTTGCAAGTAAATACCATTTTAAGATAATTTATTTGCGATGTTAAATTATAATGACTAGTACAGTGAAATATTTTTTAAATATTCCAAATAAATACCAGCCGATAAATTTTTCAGAATTATATTTTTTTTATTTCTTTTTTTTATATATTTTTTTTATTCCTGAATGAAATTTTCACTAACATTATTTAATTTCGAAGGTAGTTGATGCAACTTAGCCATTATAGTAACTCTTAATATTAATTAATATTAAATTTACTAAAAAAGAAGGTACAGACTAATATTAAAGTGGAAATGTATAATAAAGAGAGGAGAATNTATTTGATTCAACAGTGGGTGAACTTGCACTGAACTCAAAATTATGATGTTACTTCAAAAAATACGCGTAAAAAGTTAGAAATTAAAGTAATAATTACTTATTTAATTGAATAGCAACTGAAAGTCACTAAATTTGAAGTTTGTAATCATAGTAAAAACTGAGATTAATTTGATGAAAGTATAACGTAGAGCTTTGTAACCTTTGAAAGGATGCTGGAATGAATGCTTGCGCAGCATGGCTTTAACCAGAATCAACGACGTCAAGTGCGGAATGGACCGTATGGACAGGGCTACATCTTCGGCGGTGACCTCGACGGGTGCGCTTTGGCAGTTCTCCTCCTCGCTGGCCAGCGGACTCGTTCCTTCAGCTGTCACCCACGGATGGACCTTCACCCCGGCAAAACAAGCGTTCAGTTTAATTTGTATAAAAACGATCTCGTTTAAACCAAATTCAAAACACCTGATTTGAATGGCCTATTTATAATCAGACTATTTATATCTTACAACTGTATTTTGTTAACCACTAATGACTATATTTTAAAACCAATTTCGTACACATAACATTTATGTCATTAATATATCCATATGTTTTAAATCACTAGTTATTACTATTTTAAAATCAATTACATCATAATTTATAACCGCAATTTACATCCATTTCTTATCAACGTATCTTATATTAACTGTACTATCCGCGATAACAATTTCGAAATTTGCGACATAATTAACTGCAAAACAACCTTGATTTCTGGGATGGTGATTCGTTTACTGGGCTCCTTGCAAAGCATCAGACTAATCAGATCCTTGAGGGGAGGCGCCACGTAGGGTTTCTGCGCGAATTTGAGCGGTTGATTCTGAATGGACGCGTACAGGGCTACAACGTTCGTGTCGTAGAACGGCAGTGACCCATAAACGAAGGCAAACAAGGTCACTCCCATCGACCAAACATCGGCCGCCTACAACAAACACAACACTCAAGTAAAATCGCCACCGGGTTATTCATCAAGACCAACACCAATACGCGAGGCCAAAGGTGTTGAATTCATCATTTCATACATAAACTAATCATTATAATATTACTATCATCAACATCATATAATTATTCAATACATTATAAATACAGTGATGATAATAAGCAATCATAAGAATCTAAACTAAAAAGACGACGTCGAGTATTTGATAATGTCTAACTTTTCCCGAGAATTTGCCAACGAGTGCTTCGGGCGCTAAAAACGCCGGCGTTCCGACGGTGTTGTCGAGCCACGCATCCTCGGCGCCGTCGAATTCGTTGCACACGCCGAAGTCGGCGATGCGCAACCGGCCGTCGTCGCCCAGCAGCAAGTTGGAAGGTTTGATGTCCCGGTGAATCACATGGTTGTGGTGCACTGCCAAAACAACAGTATTTCACTTACAAATTCAATGGTATGTTTCACTTATCCGAATAAATAAATCTTATGATTTGAATGATAGAATTTCAATTAACTTTAATTCATTTAACTTATCGATGTAAAAGACAATACAAGTTAAAGAAACACGCATGAATTAAAACGTAAACGGAATCGGGGCTATTATTCACCTTAACTCAATTAACTAATCGATGTAACTGAGCTGAATATCAAAGAAATTACAGAAATGATGGGATTACTTACGATATTCTACTCCGAGAAGCAGATCCCTGAAATGCGTCCAGGCTTGCAATTCGCTAAGGGGATTATCAGTTGGCACTTCCATGACAGGTCCTCGTTCCAGCAGCTCGAACACTACATTGTACACGCAAACCCGTAAATTAACCAACTTCACGTGATTTTTGTCCCTTCTCTTTAAGCGATAAAATGCGAACGCTAGGGTTATCTTCTAATTAGAATTTTAACGTAAATTCAATTAAACAATACCAATTGACCTGTTAAAGACATTAAAGTAATATTAATCAATGTTATAGTTTGTCTACTATTGATTTTTAAATCGACGTAGAGAGCTTATGGTGAGCAGGATCGTTGAGAACTTAGATTATTTTCCAATAAAAATATTAACGCTTATTAAATATAATAATATACTAATTAGTACAAATTCTATAACATAATAATGTTATATCTAACATACCCATGTAGAGATTATCGTGAGCGGGATCGTTAAGAACTTCGTAGAGTTTGACCACGTTGGGATGGTCGAGTTTCTTAAGGACGGCAATCTCTCTGTTGACACGTTCGAGGGGATTCATGGGCGTCTTTTGTTTGCGCGCCGGGGCCATTCTCCCAAAGACGCCGGCTTTTTGCAAAAGCTTCTTCTTGGATAGGATCTTCATGGCGTAGTGTATGTCGTCCTTTTCGTCGTAGGCCAGTTTCACAATCCCATACGATCCCTGGCAATAGTTTAAAAAAACAACATGAATTAAATAAACGTTTTACCATCTAGTAATAGAGACTAATGGCTGGCGCTGAACGTAACGTTGCGCGAATGTACCTGTCCTATAGGATCCTTCAGCAGATACTGGTTCAGCTGAATGTACTGCCCTGTGCGTTCGATGCTGATGTGCCGTATCTGTCTCAGCGGTCTTCGTCTGGCGTTCAGTGGGGAGCCCAGCGGGGAATAAGGCAGGTTGGGAAAGATGGGGCGGGCCGGGCGGCCCGCCGCGTGCGGTTTGGTTTCGTGACTTGCATCAAGGTCCAGGTTGCACAGACGGGAGGAAACGAGGTTCAGAAGGCTCTTGTGAGTAAGGCAAGGTTGCTGGGTAAGAGGGTAAGGCACCGAACTGCTGGCTACTTCTCTCCGTCGCAAATCCATGGTCGCGGTGGCAAAAACGTCGACTCTAAAACGAGCGTGTCACAAGACTGGGCCCCGACGCATGGCTTCTTTTTTTTAAGAAGAAACAAAAAACGGAGAAAAGGTTACAAACGTACGAACAAAACACGGCTTATGCAACCTCACGAAGAAACTTTCTAAACTGATAGTAGACAAGGCAACCACAAAAAGAAACCACAGTTTTATGGAAACTTTCACTAGTGAAATTTCTCACTTGTCAAACACACAAACTTTCAAAAAAATTTACGAGTCCTTTCCAATGACTCAGTTCTGACATTCATAAACAAATCCCGTAAGTGTAACTAATAATGGTAATCACACAAACTTGAAATTAACGGTAAAAGTCTGACTTGTTCAGCAGAAACCTTGACAAAGTAAACAAACGACGTCATACAACACAAGTGATGAACAGCCACTTGTTTGACCACATATGCCTTAACTTAATAACAAACGTCTATACAATTACATGTTGTTTACCGTTACGACTTATAAAAAAACAACAACGTCACAACAGTGACTTTGTGCGGCAAATACTGAAACCCCGCGTGACTGGAATATGTAAATTACGACAGGGTCAAAAACAAGAAGCAAATGACGGACATGAGGCTTTTTCCACAACCACCACGATTCTGTCAACTGAACTGAGCCCGATTCTTGGCGGCTCTCTACATGTCGTTCAAGCGAGTGCCCAGTACTTCCACTTCTTTCTATTATCGATTTTCACTTTATATCGATTGCTAATTTTTAATTCCCCAAAAATATTACGATAATATTTATATTAATATATATATTATATATACATAATAGTCCACAACCGTAGAGGTGCAATTAAATTTATAGTGGTTTAAAAAAAAACTTACATCAAATTTCAATGTGAAAGGGAACCTGATTTTCCATTTTATATTAATTTATTATTACCTTTAATTCCTCATTCTATAATATTTAGATAATAATACTGTAACTTAAGCTATTTAAAACTCTTAAATTTCTAATTTAACTTAAAACGGTATCTAAAAACCTCCATGTGAAATTTAAGTTTGAAAAGTAATCTGATCGTGAGTGGAAGTACTAGGCGCGTTCAGTAGTATTGCTTCTATAACCGCGAGTATAACTTCATTCGACGTTTTTTCAAAACCTTTAAAACATTTCAAACTCAGTGGTAATCTTGAATTTAAGTTCAAATGTATAAACCGACACCAATTGTTTTATTTAAGAACTGGTGAAGATGAAAAGGTAATCCTGACATAAACATTCTTACAGGTGCCAGTAATCTATCGATATCGCTGTGGTATAATTAACTTAAGTAGAATTTAAAAGTTCAACGTAACGAGGAATATTTACTTATGCTAAGGCGGATCTGTAGTATTAACATACTTAAGAGGTGAAGGTTTAAATCTTCTTTATATTAACGGTAATTCGAGGATCCTGAGTAAAGCACGCACATGCTGCCGCGGTCAAGTCATGTATACTGCGACGCAGCTGTATTGATTTGCCGGCACGATGAATAAATCATAATAAAAGTTAAGTCGTGGCTATATACAGGTCTATGTAGCACGAGGAAGATTGATATGAAAAATTACTGACTCAAAATGCAGGATCAAGCACGCTATACCTCATACTTATTAACACGCTCTATAACTTTGTATGAGCGCACTCTGTATCCTGTATACCGTTCTTGTACCAAGGTACGCAATATGCATATACGGATAGAAACTACTAAATATCTTAGTATACTTACTGAAACAGCAGGGGCTTTTCTATATTTAGCGTAGAATACACGTTGGACCGCAATACTTTTGTTGTTATGTATACGACTGAATCATTCACGAATCTAGTCTCCATGAATACAAAGGAAGGAGTTTATGATGCAATACTCACTATAGCTATAAGTAGTTGACGAAGCAATCACGCCATTACAAATACTAAGCGGAACTAGAACTGGATTGTAGCAGACATGTAGAAGAATGTATACATTTAAGTTACGATCTATGTACATATGACATAGTTGTGGATACAGCATTTATGTTTTTAGCTATAAATGAAAGTCCAAAGGTCATATTTGTAATTGCAAACAACACCGGTATTGTATTACGAAAGTACTTTTAGTCGGGGAAATTGTCGAAACAAGTGCAGTATGTCCTCTCCTTGGTTTCAGTTTTCAGCCATGACATCGTTGATCCAATCAACATGGAATGCTACATCGGTATAGATGCCAGGCGTATTGGGAGTAGCGCACCCGATACCCCAACTGACAACTCCAGCTAGCACCGTAGCACCCTCGCCGTTGGTGCATACCAATGGACCTCCCGAATCGCCCTGTAGATTCCATAATTATTACAAACGATTACTTCATCTTCTCTTTATCCATAGAACTACATAGCAAAACATAAAAGGTTCTTGCTGGGAAAAGTCGGTTGCCTATAACTGCAGCATTTTCAAAGATAGAGTGACCCAAAAATTACCTCGTGTAGGACTGCTAATGCTTAAGATTTCTGTAAAGTTTCATTAAAATCGGCTTATTACTTTTTTTGAAATAAAATCCTAGATTGTAAGAAATATAATAAATTTATCCGCCATGCTTACAACCCATTATCTTGCTTTAGACTGTACAGACTTCTGCTATAACGCAAATAACGGGCTTTACACCTTCATAATCCATAACACCTAAAGCTTTTATAAGTTGACCTTTATAGGACATTACGTTGAGTCCTACAAGAGTTCATATAGGATAAACGTAATCATTGATCAGTGATGTAACAAAGATGAGAGGCTCTTTGACTAAAGAGGGTCTTGTACTCTGCACTTAACGATAGTGCATAGGCAGCCTAGAAAGCATTATACCTGGCAGGCATCAGTGTCTCGTCCTCCAGCGCAGAGCATTCCCTCGTAGACCGGGTACTTGTCGTTCATTAGCTTCTGGCATTCTTCTAACGACAGCGCAGTCACGTTGGCCCCCATTAGCGAGCCAGGCAAGTAGCCGGCCGACTCCTTAGAGTAACCCCAGCCTGTCACCAAACATGAGCCTGTCCAAAGTACAATATACAAGGATGACACGTATGAAATTACGCTGTCAGGGGGAAGAAACAGCATGGACAGAAGAAAGAGAATCGAAGAACGAAAGGAAGGGTAAAAGGAAAGGGACCAGGGATCATGCATTATAACGTCACGTCACGTGACTTGCCATAAAAGGTGCGCAAATGATGACTCTCATCACAAATCCTAATTTACATTTGCATTTCATAAACTTGTAAGGCAATTCAGTAAGGACGCATTGCTTGCATATTAGTTTGACTACAAGGCTTCTGCGTTATGACGTCATACCACGTGACTCTATATAAGACTCTACACTAGGCTTTTATACACCTAAAACTTGTAGATAAACCAAAGAACCAAGTTTTCCCCCGTAACGCCATACCGTCAAGATGGCGGACACCTCAAAACGCATATAAGGCCCTTCAAAAGAGCAAGGAAAGTAAGTTACGTAAGAGCGATGGGTGAAGGGTGCTATCCAAGAAACCGCTTATCTTAAAGCAACGCAAGCGATCCATGAAACCCGAAAGGACAAGGTCACACTAATGGACCCTGGCTTGGGATTTCGCCCCGCGGCTATGCAAAGGGTCAGCTGCTAGGACGACGTCTGTCCTTTCCACGAGGACAAAGCCCAATGGTCCGTTAACTTCAGTAGCATAACGGACTATATTGTAATAGGGTAAACTATAAGACGAGACCTTTATTAACTTTAATCGCGCTGGTAACCTTGACCTGAATAAGATATGCGTTCTTTAAGATTATGCAATCGTATTTAAAGGGTCTTTCATTTGACTTGCATTCGATATCAACGTTCTTGCTATAAACTCAAATGGATGCTGGACGGCCCTAAGCAGTGCAACACCTGCTATCTTGCAAACACTGCATGCGTTATTAAAGGCAGCTGTATAATCTTCCGCCTTTCGAGAAACGTGTATCGATTTTACCTTGGGCAGGGTTCATAGTAGACGACCTTTGCTACGTTAACGTTGCTTCCCAGTAACTCTTTGTCTACTCTACGGATTGTAATCATAGCTCCATCTTTATAGGTTCATAACCATCGATTACAACTTTGACGTCAAGTTCAAATGACCTAAGTACGACATATGGTTATATATTTATAAGTTACAACACACTGCCCCAGATTCGGGAGGGATATAGCTGAACAAAGAAATTCACTTACCTGAACCTACTTACAACTGATATGTATATGATTAATGTTTGTGTTAAATTAAAGAGACGGATCATGCATGATACCTGAAGCCGTAAAGTTCTTCTCGGGCAGCTGGGCAATTTTCGCTGGTGCCAGCAGACGTTCTGCAGTTTCAAACGGTTGAGACAATTTGAGTAGGGCGATATCGTTTTTCTTGCTTCCTCTAGACGGAATATTGGATATTGTTATAATTGGATGAAACATTAGAGATGCCATTTCCCTTTGACGGAAGTTGTATAATACCTATCGTAATCACCAAGGATGACCTTTTCTACATCGATGCTGGGAGCCTGGTCCGATTTCATGTCGAGAGATCCAAATACGACCGTCAGCATCTGTGGCCTTTAAAAAAAATCGTTTTTAGTATAGCTTCAAACAGGTTCATTCTGGCTTTCATTTTGCCCTGCGGCTTTTCAACCATCACCGAAAGCGATGTACAGTCTATCACATACAAAAGGGCTTCAAGGTATTTTGCTTGTATCTTTTGACGTTACATCTATATAGCAATGAAAATTTGCTTGATCCATCTTCTTATGCACCAGAACCAGTGTATAAATTTTCAGCGAATTCAAAGAAATAGTTCTGTTGATATCAAGCGTCAAAGTTGAGAGCGGCGTCCCGTAGTTAACGCTTTCTGTACACGGTAGACTGTACGCTGTAATCGTGCCCACGGAGGCAGAACAAAAGCCAGCCAGAGTCCATTTGGGAACCAGCAACGATATACTCTTTAAAAGTAGGTACAGGCAAAAAAATGAACGTTAAGTGGCATCCTTACTGGAGGTAAGCCTTATCGACGCAGTGAGCAGCCGTTAGGACCCAATTTGAGCCGATTAATGTGCCTCCGCAGAAATGAGCGCGCGACTGGAATGACTTCATCTGCAGCGAAACTTGGTAAGGTGCAACACCTGGTACCGCAAAACTTTTAATCTGATGATTACCACCTTCAAACTTGCCTTATTAGCAGCACGGGATCTAGAATTAGAGACTTGGCTTTCGATTTACCCTAAGGCTATATGATGTTATTTGAGCCTCTTACACCCAATCTAGAGATTGCAGAGCCAACGCACTATTTACTTTCAACTAATTATATTACAGTAGCATAGTATATGGCAAAATATAACGTTAAAATCAATGAATAAGATGTACTAGTTGGGATCTAGAACTAGAGAGGCCTGGCTTTCTGTTTACCCTGAGGCTATATTATGTTACTGGAGCCTCTATAACATATAGATTCAGAGCCAAGGTACTATTACTCTTATCTACATTGCAGTAATGTAGTATATGACAAAATACAGCATTAAAATCTATGCATAGGTTTTATTCAGAAACCCTAGTTGATAGGGTTAAGAGGTCATAAATCAGCTAGGAATGGGGGAAAGTTTACCTTCGTTGATTTCAACACCGTTAACGATCCTCCCTGGACGTTCCAGAATAGCTCCATTGACAGAGATCAAGTTCCAGCAGAGGAACAACAATGTCGCAATCGTCTCCATGTTGCAAACTGGTCGACTAAATGCTATTCGTGAATATGCAGGGTTTGTTTCTGGTACCGCGATGTTTATTCAGCTGCTGTATCTCTCTCTCTCTCTCTCTGCGGAACGAATAAGTTATTACATTAACGACGCCGGATTTCAGTTGTCTCTTATCTCTTCTTAAAACACATTTTGCTTCAAACGGAGCAGCTGGTCAATTGAAACTGTCAAAACTTGGAAGAAAAAACAGTTTGTTTTCTTATTTACTTTCCGGTTCGAGTGTGGAACTGAATCAGATGAAAAGGAGTCGTCGGTTGACGTCACGACACAAGTGGTTGGAACTGGCCGCAGTCGCACACTTGTGTCGAGCGGTTGTCACAACTTCTGCTCACCTGAAAATTGCTTCTGTTGACTAAATCCAATAAGGTCAAATGAGCTCGACAGTCCAGAAAGGGTGTCCTTGAGCGGCCTTGTGCGTAGGCTATGCTATATCCGAAGAAAATTCAAAATGACATTTAATTGTTAGGTGGTTTACGTAGCTGTTGTGTTTGTTCACGTGTAAGTTTAAACTCAACTTTCGTTTTTCAGACAACATGTTGTAGGCTGGTAGGATACTGAAACCTAAACGCGAAAAGTAAAGAGGCTAATGAATTGAAAACTATCGTTTTTCAGTTTCGTAATCATTGTTAAGAAAAAAATTTGCTTCTTCTCTTTCTTTCTAATCATCACTCTGTCTACCTACCAACCAATGTACCTACATACAATCAATCAATCTATCTATCTATCTAATTATATATCTATTGTCTATGTATCTATGTATCTATGTATCAATGTATTTATCTATCTATCTATCTATCTATCTATCTATCTATCTATCTATCTATCTATCTGCCTGTCTATCTATATACCTTTCTTTTTGTCTGCTGGCTATCAACTTTTCTTTCTGTCTATCTATCTGTCTATCTGCCTATCTATCTATCTTTCTATTTATCTATATGTCTATCTGTCTATTTGTCCATATGAATATCTGTCTTATCTATCTATCTATCTATGTATCTATGAATCCGTCTATCTAACTATCTAACTATATATCTATCCATCTATCTAACTACCTGTCTATCTATCTATCTAGATGCAAACTACATAATTTATACCCACTACAGGAAAGTGTTTTGGGACTTTGAATTGTCAGCTCATTTTCCACAGGTTTCATTGGTAATTTTAGAATTTCTCATATCAAGATCCCCTTATGCAGAAAATATCCATCAGATATCACGACACGATAATAATGCCTGACTGAACACCTCTTCTCCAGAAAGATTTGCACTCTAGATTATCATACTGCAGTTCGAGCAAGCTTGAAAACCTGTGCCTTGGCAAGCATGCTGAGTGCGACACTTGAAAATTCGCTGCATATCAATTACCTTCTCACAGAGCTCTCACAAACAAGAGCTACGTTTGCTAACAAGACAATTTAGAGACGGGTTTCCGCTTTTCCAGACTTCCAAGTCCTTCTCTTCACCTTTTTCCAAACCTGGTTGAAGGGCATCAGTTGACATACTACTCAGTTACTCAAAAAATAAATAAGATTAAATGAAATAAACTATCTCTGAAGAGTCATAATTAGCATTTATTTAAGTGCCCAAAAAACTGGTAGTTTTACCATAGGCTAAAAAGAAGCAATCTTGGGGGAGGAGACAGATAGAGAGAGAATAAGAGAAGATAAAAGAGACTGGCAATAACGATTAGACAGGGTAATGCGGACAACCAGCGAGATTTCTGTTCAAAAAGATGAATGATTTTGATCCACACGTAACGAAATGAACGGCGAACAAGAATTCAGTGAGGAAAACACTGAAAAGAAACTTACAAATCATCAAGGAATGACACTTTTTCCCCCCTGGACAAGCACCAACGCCAAGGCTTTTTCCTGTCGAGATCCGAAAAAAAGAAAGAAAGAATATTAGATTTAAATCAACAAGCTAATCAAACAATTAAACATGTAAACTATTTAAGAGGTTCAATTATTAAGGGCGGGGGGCGAAAAACACACTTTAGCACATAATCGACTAGCAAAGGTCTTTTGTTTCGGGGATGACATGGCTCAGATTTGAAGTAGTAGTTTCAGTTGAAAATGGAGACACTGATATATGAAACGCATAACTACTTAAAACGTTGTTCTTTGAAAAAGACATTGACGAGACGTTCAGGATAAGCGTAAAGACACCAGACACGTAGAGAGATAGGAAAAGTCAACTGAACTCAATTAAAGTCAACCGAGTGATATCAAATTAAAATTAATTTAGAAGGGATTGGCACCGTCAAACAATATACAGTTTTCGAAATTCTCTTTCATAATAATGAAGATTATTTCAAGATACGAAGATGGTAGAGAGGAGGGGAGAAATGACGACAGCGACATTAATGGACGTCTAGGGCTAAGAAACCAAAAAGTCTCGCAAAATTGCTACGTCCTGGTTTTTAGCTCAGCTTGGACGTGTGGTGCGAGGTCGACTGGGCGCTGCTGGCGGTGGCTCCGATCGGGAAAGAAGTCGCTCTCTTTGCTGATCTGCAAAAGCGCAAAAGGAAAGAGATGTTGACATTACACAATAAAAAAAAGGATAATACGATAACAAAATGCAATGAATCTTTTTAAAGACTAAACAAACTACACGCTGAAAACGTACAAACACACATCAATAATAACGGCAGAATGAAATGCGTATAAATATATATATTCATAAATTTACGTGATGCCTATATGGCAAGTATGCACTTAAATACATATACATGTGTGTGTATGTGTTGCAAGTTTACCTTCTTCGTAAAAGTGGCGCTCCATGTCCCGGGAGAGAGAGACAGCCCCTGGGCAGCAGCACGCACGGATTGATCTGGGCCGGCCGACACTGGGTCGCTGCCAGGGTGGCAAGGTGGCTTGCGTATCCTGTTTCATAATCAAAGAAAACGTATTACGTTCCTTGCTCATCTTTTCCAGACAATAAAAATTTACAAAAACTGGTTTAATCCAGCTGTTTCAGTTGAAAAAAAACAACAACAACAATCAAATTACAGCTTCACAGTTTCCCATTCTTCCATATATATATATATATATATAGACATCAATTAATATAAGGTTATCGTTAAGATAAAAACAGTGCATACCTTGATATGATATAATACGTATTACCTTTTACACAGCTGGTATTTTAATTATCAAAGAAAAAGATATCAGTAACAAAGTATGAAATGCAAGACGACTTTTTGGAGTAGCGTTTTAAGAGTCTAGTGCCGGGAGTTTTGAATTACCCGGCCTACGGTAGACCAGCGCACTGGATATTCGTATTCTTGTTTCCTCGAAAGTTGCCATGCACGACTGTTTGTGTTCCTAGTAGGTCCCATTAACAAACTTCAAACTTTAATGAACGAGTTCACAATTTTACAGCAGTGCAATTGCCAGTGCGTAAGACTTCCCTTCACTGTTTTACAAGTGGAACTACAATAGCTCCAGGTGATGGTAATATAAGTAACCCCCGTAATTAAGATCGTATAACTCATCCACAATACAAGAGTTTAATATTCAACTCACTGGCGTCTATAAAAGGGTACAGCCACAGAACAACTCTACTTACACGCGAGTTGCAGCACTAGTCGTTGACTAGTGAATGCCTGTATTGTTAAAACTACAGTTTACAGGGCGATACCAATAATAATCAATTAAAAAGATCAGCTAACCGGCACATGATAAAATTAATAATTACAAAACCAAGGCTAAACCTACATAATGCTATTACAGTTAAGTTAAAATATACTGTAGACGTCATTTCACCGCTTGTGATGCAGTTAAGGGAGTTAAGTTAATTCACTATCATTTGTTTGGAAGTACTGAAACTTCAGTTAGGGTTTTACCTTCACTAAGTACGTGTGCCGATCCGTGCTGTTTCCTCGACACTTTACCCACAATGAAAATCTGATCCTGCTTCAAACCGACGCTCGAATAGACGGCGATGTCTTTACTGCTACCGTAGGCGGCGCGAATTTCCAGTCCAGCGTCCTGGACAAGGTACTTGAGGTACTCGGCCTTGTGTCGCAGCGGATCCGTGCTCAGGCCATCGGCGAAAGAGATCAGGCCGTGCGGGAAGTTGTGCTGAGCCAGCCAGGCGACGACGCGACGCTGCTGCAGATCCGGACGCCCCGTGATGTAAATGATCAGATAGCCCAGCTCCTGCCAGTGTCTAGAGATTTATCATTAAAACGATTAGCTCGAGTCTATGGAATTTTAAATGACAACTTTTCGCAGAAAATAAAAACATACGATTCATCACGAAATTAGTTGGATTTGAAGCTCCAGTTTACACCGTACTTCACTGTCGATAAATTTCAGTTCAAATTATATCAAAGAAGAATTACTTTCAGAAGACAATTGTAAATCCACCAATTACGCTTCAAAGATGTCAGTTTCTGAGAACAAAACTGAAGCGATATTGGACAACGCTTGTATAATAATGCTCCTTTTAAGCTCCCTTGTACGTGTAATTCACTGATCTGTGATATCTGTTCTGTGTTAAAACTGTTTGTCTATCTATCTACCTGCGTAACTAGCTGAACACCTAACGACTCATCTATACCCATTTCATCTTTCCATCTACCTAATTTCTCCGATAAATTGATACAAACAGCCTTTCTGCATTAACTTGACAGGGAAATGCAAGAGACGATAATTCACCCAACGAAATCAAGTTCTGAAAACTAAACTGAACCGATACTGAACAGTACCTTGTTAATGCATGTATACTTAATTGTTCCTTTGAAATTTACTTCACGGGTTTCTTCCCTTTACTGTAATTTGCTGATCTGTTCTCTACTAAAGCTGTTTGTCTATCTATCTACCTGCGTAACTAGCTAAAACGCCTAACACGACCCATCTATCCACTCATCTTTTCATCTACCTAATTCCTCCGACAAATTAACACAAACAGCCTTTTCGAATTCAACTTGACAGGGAAATGCAACAGATGATTATTCACCGGACTACATCGACTGCTCCAGCCCGGACTTTGGGATCTCTACCGGTGACCGAAACGGAAGCCGTAAAGGAACCGTCGATACTAAAGACGACAGCCTGGGTCTTCTGAGGCAGGACGGCCATGTAAAGGTCAGCGTAGGTGTGGTCACCGCGGACCACTAGTTTGATGGGATGCAGTCCCAGACCGAGGGTCCTATCGCTTGGAATCGTATAAATAAGGCGGCCGGCTTTATCGGTCACCTCCGAACCGACCAGGTCCCATTCGCCAGTGGCTGCGTCTCGCAGCAGGTGGACGTCGACCTTTTCGCCGCTCAGGGTGACGATGTCCAGCGGTCCGTACATGAATCTACAAAACCCAGCAAATGAATTTAACGAACAAAATGTAAGGCTGACAATGTGATTGAAATAGTAGACTAATAACAATGTACAGTTGAAGAGCAGTTTTCACCTCTCGATAATTACAAAAATATTTGTGGTAACACAGAACCGAATTCAGCCAATTTCTCTAACTTAATTTTTGCTTTACATCAAAGCGGTGAATTCATCTTTGATTACATAATAATTTCTACTCTTGAAATAAAATGCAATTAACTCGGTAATTTTTACTTGTTCATTCCTACCACACGTCAACTTAACTGCGTTATTCTGGTTCCCTCAAGCTGTTAGATTAATATTTCTTTATTTTAAAGCGGTGACTAAAGTATAATTAATAATTTTAACGGGTATACCTGGCTATTATCTTCTGCGGCATTCCTTCTGAGACGATAACGTCATTGGCGCGGTGGTTGGCGCCGATGTTTCTAATCTTCACCGAGGTGCGTTTCAAAAGCCACTTCTCGCAAGGTTGGCTCGGACTGAAAGGAAGTCCCTGGCACAGGTCGCTCTTGTCCGAGCCCAGGTCACAGAAGGCGCCCGGTGCGTCAGTTCGCATCAAATGACGTAAGAGGAACGCCGACACGTCGGCCGACTCCCAAAAGGAGGAATGCAGCAGGTGTGGCAGTGCGGATGGCGGGAATGCCGTTATTCCTTCCGGACAGTAAAGGACATAGTCGAGACGTTTCGTACCCCACCAGCGCTGTGACACTAAAAAGGAAAAAAAAATAGTTGGACTTCACTTTCAGCATAATTTTCTTCTACATTATGAATCCAAGTCAAATTACGAATTTTAAGGTTGACTCGTATTTTTAAATGAAGTAGAATTAACTAGCATTTATATCTCTCGAGTAATTTTTAATTCTCGGCGTATTTAATAACAGTTTGCCCCAGTAATGCCAAGGGATAGGACTCGATGTTTTGCAAATGGACTAACTCGACTTGAGATTTGACTCGATTCGACTTGACTCGACCTGAATCGACTTTGGCCCGCGTATCGTCATCAGCACCAGTATCATGACAATTGTTAGTATCATCAATCGTCTCCAACAAAATAATGACTCGACTTGACGACCAGGGCCTACGAGTCGAATCGAGTCGTTATCACTAGTCGACCACGTGTTTACTCGTTTATTAAAAGAATACTCACGGGCGGTGATTTGGTGAGTCAGGGCCTCGTTGTTCAGCGTTAGACTATTATTGCTACCGTGTAACAGGGAAGCATCCGATTGTCTTCGTCCGGCTCCAGGAGTAACAGACTGGCTCGACACTGGAACATCCTGAAAGATATGCCAATTGCTCTGCACGAAGTCGGTTAAACTGGCCGATTTCCCGTCTCCTAAGGGGAAACGCTGGTACCTGCGATACACAATACTTTTACTTTAAACTGATACGATAACTGATTTAAATTAATTCTCTATTAACTTGGTATTGCTACCGTTACGATTTTCGGACAATAACTAGCGGCCTGCAAATGGTTTTTCAGTTTCTTGTTTTTACCTTGGGACTGACACGGGCTGTACATTTGTGAACCTGGCAGAGAGGAGAGGCTCTAAGCGAGCGGCAAGAGGGTCGATCGGGTGGAAGAGATTATAGATTTGATTGCAGTGCGGCCGAGACCAGTTGGAGGCTCTATCTTCCGGCTGAAGTTGATTCCACCTGGAGAAATTTCAGTATTTGGTTCAAGCTTCCAAGCTACAGTCAATTTAGTAAGGGAGTTAAGTAGTATGGGTACTTGCGAAACGCCAATATTAGAGCCAGCGGACTACCCAGGAAGAAGACATCGCCGACTTCGAACTCCAGGATGGGGGTCGACGATTTCGAATTTCCCATTTCACTGCGAGGCGGGAAAAGTTTAAAAAAGGTAATTAAATATAACTGATAAATGTAATAACAAATCAATACGGATAATACTTGAAGAACAAGAAATTTAAAAAAATCAGAGGATAACAGGTACAAGAATACAAATACACATAAAGATATAAAAATTAAAATGAGTGAAATGGGACTGTTACAATAGCTATATTTTTTAAACACGAAGAAACAACTCGACAATCAAGGTTGATGATCATTGCGTTTCTTTAAGTAAGCTGCAATTTACTGCTATTCACAATAGATGAGTTAATCATTCAAATTAATCATGGGCGTCATAAAACTAATGCATCAAGTTGAACGAATTATTTAATACAGATAAATTAGACTCTCTGAAAACATGAATTGAATTTGAATCAGATAAATTATTTTGTAAGCTGGGTTTGTTTGTCAAAGAATAGGAAAATACCTGGAGCACGACGATCTGCGTCTGGAAGACGGTGCTTGAAGATAAAGGCGACTGCGCCCCACTGCAGCGGCTGCTGAGAGTGTTTCCGGCTTGTCGAGGTTCTCGTGTTCCGCTCCGTGATCCTCGACGTCTTCGATGATGCTGTTCTCGCTGCCAAAACGCGACGGACCGTTGGGATTCTTGCAGAGGGCATCAAAGAGAACCACCGACCCCACGGCGTCTGCCAAGAGGGACACGGGCCCGCTGAATCCTGCGCCTTCTGCCGTCTACCATACAAAAATTCCGTCAAAACTATAGTTATAATTGAGCCGTTCTGGTCAGCTTTAGCTGTTAGATAACTTTAAGCTGGCTATTAAAAATTATAATTTTTAGGATTAGAATATTATTAGAAATATCAATTAGAATTAGAATCTGATAATTTAGAGCCTTAAAACTAGAATATACGAATAATAATTAATTTACTGAAATCAGAACTTTAAAATTACCTATCAAAATTGGAACAGAATAATAGAATTTGAAGTAGAATACTGAAATTAGCTAATAGAATTAATTGTTAGAACTAGTATACTAGAATTAACGTTAGTCTTGAAATAAGAATATTAGAATAAACATATCAGAACTAGCTACTGGAATTAGAGTACGACAATTAGCCTGAAAATCTTAGGATTAAACATAAGATATAAAATATCAGAATCAAAATATTAGAATAGACACTCGATTTGGATTCATTAGAATTAGCCATTTAGAATCTGAACCTAAATTTTTTAATAGAGTATTAGGTTCAGCTATTAGAATTAGGATATTGGAAACAGAATATTAGAATTGGCTACTGCAATTAAATTCATATTAATTTACTAAAATAAAACGTTATATTGGATTGAAATTTGATTGAATCAATACTCTTAAAATACAACTGACGGTTGAAATGAAATATACAGCTAACACAGGAATTAGAGAAACGAATAAAAACCTAATCTTAACACTAGTTTCAATAATATTAATCACCTTAATAAACTCGGAATAGACTTGATTAGCAGCCTGAATGACGCGGTTGACCGTTTCAGCGTAATCCGGTGCCGTGGCTGCCAACAGGGGCAAACAGCCCAGAGGAGGCCAAGAAACACTGGAACCGATTCCCGCGGCTGGAGATTCTTCACCGGTACCGGCTGGACACAAGCTGCTCAAGACGGCTAGTGCATCAGCACACAGCGGTGGGCAAGGTACAAGCCGCAGTGCCAGATTTCCTACACATCAAGCGAAAGAGATGAAATACACACAACAAGAGTTATTCCACCATGCAGAAAGAACAACGCAGATCATCGGTAAAAAGCATTACACCCCGTGTATTTCCGTAGTGTTACTATAAAGAATGACGTATTTACAGGAACAAGCCATATATCTCAATCCCCATAGTTATAATAAGGTTAATCTTATCTAAACCTATATAATTAAAAATTAACACTGTACCTCAATCTATCTCATTTATCTATCTCGGTCAGCAAGATAACCGTACCATCTCTATCTATTTATCTATAAATCTAATCCAAATTTACATAATTTAACCTCACAGTATATCTAAAGCTACCTAATCTATCTATCTACGTAAAACAATTGATAATTTTATGTATCTCTATCTATTCATCCGTAAATCTGGCTGAAATCTATATCATCTAATCAAATAACAGACCTAAATCTTTCTTGTCCATCTACCTCGGTCAGCCAGATAGTGTTGGCTATAACTCTATCTGTTCACCTGTAGATCTAATGCAAATCCGGAAAATTTAATTTAATACACCCAATTAATATAACCTAATCTAATAATATAGCTAGACGTTATATATTCAATCTATGCAAACCATTCACCGTTGGCAAAAGCTGCACAATGTTGACGACTTAACAGCAACCGGAATGCTCCGGTAAGCAGAAAATAAAATACCTAATCCATCTAATCTATCCATATAAACCAGCTATATTAATATTATCTAACAAAACCTATTTATCTACAGATTTAGCCTCTCTATCTAATCTATCTCTCTAAACCATTCACCGTTGGCAAAAGCTGCACAATGTTGGCGACTTAACAGCAACCGGACTGCTGCAGAGAGTAGTAAATAATACACCTAATCTATCTAATCTATCCATCTAACTAGTTATATTTATTTTACCTAGAGCTCTTTATTACAACCTAACCTAAACCTATCGAATTTCATATAAATTAATAAGATATACCTAAGTTATCTAATCTACCTATTTAAAATTATTCACCATTGGCAAGGGCTGCGTAATGTTGGCGACTAACAGCATCCAGACTGCTGCGGAGAGTAGTAAAGTCCCCGAGCCTGGCAGCAGGTTCGGTGGTTCCATCCAACAGGGATCCACCGTAAAAGACCAAGAGGAGGGCGCTGGCAGGTCGAGAGGAGCTAATGACGGGACTAGGCGACGGCGACGTGGGACGCTTACAGGGTCTCAGCAAGGGGCTGGCCAGGGAGCGAGAGGTGCGGCGCAGGTTAGCCGAGGCGCATTTCTGGATGTAGCCCTGCGAGAAGATCGAATCCTTGTCATCCGGCTTCTCCTCGTGCGCATACTTGTCGTGTTCTCGGTCCAGGTCGTCCGAATCCTCACCTACCGGGATAAGCTCCATTGAACTCCAGCGCTGCATGCGTGAGCTTGTATTGCTCCTTGTGTCCTCTGTACAAATGTGTGTGTTTTAAAAACATTATAATAACCAACGCTATTTTTTAATTCAGCTTATAATTCAACGCGTTACTTAATAAATAGCGTTTCACCAAAGTTACAGAAAAGCTGTTTCTGTGATCTAATTACCATTTTTCATCACTTCACTAAGCAACTTATAATGCTGACATTCAAAAAGACGTTGGACCGTATTGGAAGTATGGCATCATGCATTCCTATCTAACTGCATGTTAACATCATATGTAAATAGACTATATAAGGATTGATATTCCATACCTTGGCAGTCAAAGAACTCATCCTCATCACTGCTGGACTCCGATATACAGGATATAGGCCAGGCGGAAGCAGCTCCGGACGACAACCTCGTTGTAGAATTGCTGGAAGTTGAAGCCATCATGGAAGTGGAGTCACTGCTGCTCCTCTCGGTAGTTTTACTCTGCGCAGCGCTGCTGCCGTGATCGTCAGCGCCCGCGGCCCCGCCTGCCGAGTTTGAATTCATGGTCTTGGCCAGGGCGGCCTGCGTCTGTCGCTCAATTTCACGAATGTCTTCCATGGTCAGGTTGAACCACTCGTCTTGCCAGGCCCAGGCTTGTCGATGTGCTCGCAGCATGGTCTTGCGTAACGCTAAACAACACACAGAAATGTAAGAATTTGGTGTTCATTCCACAAAAGATATAAACTAAACCAAGAAGCACTTGTTGAAAACTGGGATGCGACAGCACCTCCTTAGTATATGTAACACGTAACTGTACATTCAATTCATCTGACCTATAGCTTGAAAGCTGTTATCAGTTTCGCCTTTTCTATGCCTAAATCCTTGTTTTTAATTTAGTTTTATTGGTATAATCGGGCTTGTACCATATCAATACGTCAATTGGGATTTCTTATATAATTTTAAGCTTAATTAACCTAATTAAAATCTTATATTCGGTTAAAATTCATATAAATAAATCTGTACTACATCTTTGTTAAGCTGACAAGTTAATTTGAAGTAAGTTACAGACTTTTACCCACTAAAACTAAATAATGTTAACATCTTCTATAATGACCTTAACAGTTTGATTTTTTTCAGAAATGAAAATATTTGTTGGTTACCAATGTCATGAATAAAACGCTCGATTTTGGCTTGCATCCCCCAGTACTTAAACTCGACGCGGCACAACTTGTACGCACACATTATTGCCTTCCCGTTGGGTAACGGTAGTTTATTTCCCTGTGAAAGATACGTCAAAGTATCAAGTTAACTGACTGATGAAAGGATTACTGCGGAGGTACTGTACCTTGCATTCCTGCCAGTAGTCGTTGATCCAGTTCTCCGTCAGCGGACCTCTGTGCGTCTTCTGGCTGACGTACGATTGCGGGTCTTCTTCACGGAGGTAATCGGAACCCGTCAGCTGGTCGCGAACGACATCGATCAGATCTGGCCCCCATACAAATGAAATGGAATCAAGACGAAATCAGTAGTTTTACAACACGAGTTACCGACAATCCTCTCTCGTAACTCTCCCCCATTCAAGCTGAACACGTTTTCCTGCTGACCAGCATCTTCCTTGTACACGGTTTCGATGTCAAGGCTGAATTTCTCGATGAACGGGCAAGTGTAGCGAGTCCTCGTGTACGGATACGCGTTCCACGCTTCTTCCTCGACAATAAGTGCGGACTTTGGTAACAGACCTTTCAGCCATCCTGCAGCACAAGACCGTTAGCATGTTTCCACGTAGAATAAAGATGTAAAGCATCATACCTGGTAAATGGCTCCCGATATGATAGACCTTGCGCGTGTACTGGCCCTTTCCGCCGGGTCCGTCAAAGTAAGGCTCATTCACGATGATTTCTACTCCGCTGCCCTCTCCTCTGCTTTCTTCGCGGCTCTTTTTCTGTCAAGTTTGATACACTACTACAAATTCTACTGAAGGAAAACAATTTGAAGACATACTGCTATCATATAGAGCTGGGCGATACGGTATTCCTCCACAGTCAGTGGTAGCGGGATCCTGTACTCCTTGATTAGCATCTCGACCTGCAATAAACACAAATGTTGACACGTTAAGCTGATGCCAGCAGCAGTATGCTCCTTTCAGCAGAGTGCCCAAAGAACCAGGGTGAGTGATTTTTTATTACAGAGGATTAGGAAAAGCGGGAACGGAAACCTTACGTGTGCTCACGCAAAATAAGTCAGAAGTCAGGGAGCAAACAGGCTTATATGCTATGAAACATGGAACTCATTTTGACACGAGCTCTGCATCCAATCAATCCAGAACTCCAGAACTAAGTGAAATTCTACGAGGAAGAAACAAAAACAAACGGGGGATTAGATCAAAACAAAGTTGGATACTCGACAGGCTGAAACAGCTTACTCCTTCAATAGACGCGTATTCACGTTGTACGCGCTTTGGCTAATCCCGATTTGACGAAAACGCACGTGGCTTATTAAACTAGCATTGTTTATTTTTACACACAAAACAATAGGGCAATTCCAAGCGGAACGGTAAAAGCAGGAAACGTCAGAATTGTAGAAGCAGTAGAACCGATTCACTGTATTGGCGCTCCGCTGAGTTGGCGCTGCTGTCGCCCGCTTCCGTTTGGCGCCGTCGATATAAGTTTCCCATTCGGCTGATTAGTATGTTAAATGAAACAGAAAACAGAACTAGAAGCTTTTTTCCATCTCTTCTACTCTGTATTAAGTCATTCAAGAACAAACTTATTATGTTCTATATAATGAAAATATTACAACTATTATGTAATTAATGCAAAGCTAGTATGTTATCTTGCCTATGAAGGCTTTTACTGTTAATGTTTTGGATAAAATTATCATCATTCATAATATATCATTAATCATATATGTTATTGTTTATTATGTTCTATATTTGTATATACTCATCATGATGTATATTTAGTTATCATGATAATTAATATCATTCATATAAAATATACGTAATATAAAATATATAAAGAAACCACCATGCAAATCCTCACAGCCGTTGTGAGGAGCAGCGGACACCATCGCGATGTAACTGGGGTGAAACACTTGTATACGAGGCTTAGCTCTGTCCTTAAGGCTGTGTTAATCAACCGCTAATTTATGTGTAAATCAACTGCATGTTTCAACCTTAGGGGCGTAAAATCGATGCTCCAGAACACGTGAGGGGTTCCACTGCTTTTATTGGGCTATCAATAGAAACATACAGCAAATAAAACATAACGTCAAGAAAAAACATTGATCTTTTAAACGGCTTTCATTGATATGTGAACACGATGAGCGAAATGACAAACAGTTTAGTATTTCATGGTATAGTGCAAACGAGTTACTCATTAGATATTGCGAAAATCAAACTGAATATAATATTGCAGGGGACACAGAAAACTGAAATTTCAAACAGTTTTTGATCCATGTATTGACACGATAAGCGAAATGATAAACACGATGAAGTAATCCACGTTATGGGCGCAAATGGGACATAACTTGTGTTACTCCAAATATCATTTCTCGCCAAGATTTTCAAGGGCGGCCAGTTCAGCCTTGAGTTTTTCTAGCTCCATACGCTTTTCAGCTATGGACATCTGTTTGTTTTCGAATAGAAGCATGTATTAATGCATGGCTACCTTGTGCACAGATGGAAGAAGAAAAAATATGTAATTACGTTCAGTTGGTATTTTTGTTCCTTCCTCTTAGCCAGGATCGTCTGCAGCGAAACTTTCAATCCCAACGCGCGAAGTTTCTCATTTTCGACGCAATCGGTTAATTTGTTGACTTCAGTGAGAAAGTTCGAAGCGATATTTTGAAAACCGCGCGATACTGAAAAGAGAAATAATTTTAAAAACAAGCGTTATCAACTTCAAAGGCAAGTTTTAAAAAAAAGATTGAGATCGAAATACTACGCAGAAAAGTAAATTCAGTAAATATACAAAGCTGGGATAAGTCTTACTTTCGCCAAAATTCTGACACTCCGTGTGAAATTTCTTGCAATCACTTGCAGCTATGGGATCCCACACTCGAATTTGCAAATATTCGTCAAAGTAAATGCCTGATTTCTGTAACTGATCATCAGCCATCGTATCTAGTTTGTGTATGGTACGTTACCATGGTAACGCAGGTTCAAAATGAGTAACTTTTTTTTCTGACTGCAGTACCCGAGTGGTTCTCGCCCCACACATTAGTCGCCCTAAAGTAAAGTCGCCCGAATGTCAGTTCGTTCGTATTTTGAATTATCATTAAATAAGTAAATTCGTAAAATATTTTATTAAATAAGTAGTTTATTACGAATAAATTAATAACTAATTAAATATTTACTTCAGTTTTAAAACATGAATAGTCACGTCGGAGTTGGGCGAAATTTTGACAGGAACCGGAACCATTATGTGGTTTCTGGTTTCACGCAACGTCAAAGTTTGTTGACATGGCAACATTCCACCAGTTCGGGTGAACGGCTGCACCACTCAAACTGCCAAGATTAAGATATCATATATTATTAATAATATTAAGCCCATCATGCATTTAACCAAGCTGTTCATGTGTATGGGCATTGCACTCCTTCACTCAGTAAAATGCTATAGCCTGGATTCCACATCATTAGTAAGCGCATCAATCAGAGACAAATTGTCGCAGTAAGTACTGAAATTGAAGTCCTACATGTGTAACAGAGTTAATTACTGTATTCATGTTGCAGGATGCTAGGAACGAGCCAGCCGTCTGAACACACGCCAGCTGCGTCTGCCGCTTCCTCGACAATACCCGAGAATCTGAAGGATTCAAAACACGGTGTGGTGATGGGGGTCTCGTCCGCCGAGTGTGACAACGCTAAAGTATGTCACTGTTCCCCAAGCTTCGACATGGAGTTTTAATCTGGATTTCCCTGTAATATTACAGGATAACTTAGATATTGATTGGAATGGATCCCCAGTCAACTATACCTGCTTTGTTCCTAAAAGCCTGCGTCCACGAGTAGGGAAAACAAGCACAGTCATAAGCTGCGATAGCATCCCAGAGAACTATACAGTACATTTTGCTTAGTACCTTTTAGTTTCCTGAAGTGATTTTTATTTTCTTTCTTAAAAAAAAAACACCATAGCCTCAACATCACTGCATGAATGAAGCGATCGTTTACAACGCCACGCTGCCAACTTTGTAATTAATCACAATTACTATCTCGGATTTTCGATTAAGTTTGTTGTTTGTCTACTTAATAGTGAAGGACATCGACCTCTTTGGCCGGTTTTTGGTGAATACCAGTTTGTACCTCCACAGCGCTGGCTGCACAATGTCGAGGTGACTTGACGATATATGCAAGTCCCTTTAAACATAACACTTTTTTAAATTTGAATTAAAGCATGGAGCTGTCATCATGCTTTATCACCCATGCGCCGAGCCTATGCTGGTCAATATGTTAAAGAAAATAGTCAAATCTTGCCTGTGGAAGTATGTCATAACGCCATGGAACATGCTTCCCATTGAGAAGGTACAGCTATATTAATTTCCTATCATAATGGAATCTTACTCCAGTTTGAATTTCAGCCTTTAGCTCTAGTAGCATGGGGCTGCCGCATGGAGATGTCCTACGTGAATCCACCTGTGGTTCGCTACTTCATAAGGACCAAAGGATTCAAGGGACCCGAAGCCCATTACATGAAGCAGGGCCAGTATACCCTGGGCCTGGTGGAGCAGTCTCAAATACCCAGTGAGGACGATCCCAACAAGGATAAGGTCCTGTGCTAAATGATTCCTGCTGCCTTGCTAACTATATGTGCTCTCTTCTTCCAAAATGCTTCTACCCAAGCGGTTAATCTCACTGTTATCTATGTCAGTTCAACTGCTAACGCTGTGTGCTCAGCATTGTCCTCCTCCAAAAATTGAAGCTTGTTGAAACACAGTACAGCTTCGAACCATGAAGAATCGTGTCCAGTGTTTAATGTCTGAATTGCACGCCAGACAGAGTTATATTACACATTACAATCAGGCCATTCTCTGAACTGACAAAACAGACGGGAACTATTGCAGCGAGTTGGAACAGTGCAGCGCAGGGACACCCTGAATTCAAAATTTCTTACACGAGCGCTCAAGTTGAGCCTCGAATCGGCTCTTTGTCATATGGGGCGTACATTGGACAGTTTTTCGGTAACTTGTTCTACTGGGTCCCTAGGGCTGATGGAGGGTTCGGCTGGAACCCGTCTGTCATTGTTTCTAGGTCTTTGATAATGTCTCGCAGCTGGAGCATCAGGTTTCTCATGCCTGGGATCCCGTTCTCGTGGCTGATGAGTATATCTGTTCCTGGAGTAATTGCCATTTGAACGAGCATTGGAAGCATTCTGGTATCCTCCTCCTCTTGGATATCGTTGCCCAGTAGCAGCAGCGTAAGCTTGGGTCGAGGGGCCCGAGCTGCTCTTGGGGACCTTCCTTTGGGGGGCCAGGTTCCTGGAATCCCGCTCTTGTGGACAAGGATATGACTGCTGAGAAGCTGCTGGTGTTTCTTCTACTTTCTCCTGTGCTGCTTCGCTAGCAGGGTCCGGGGTGGGAGCTGCTGTGACGATTAGATAGCGCGATTCTTCTTCCGTGCTGTCGATGATTCCACCCTGAGCCTTCTGCTTCTCGTACAGATGTTCCATTTGCTTTCGCCATCGATGCAACTCGGGATTTGGCTGATCTGCTGGTTCTTCCGTGGCGGCCATTGGAGGAGGCGCCTGACGCAGGAGCTTCAGGTCAACTGTGATGGGTTCTCGACAGACTGGGCATTGCAACTGGTTAAAAAAATTGAATTAAAAATTAAACAGCTAGGATACGTCATATCAAGGTATGAAGGTATGATACATCGACTGAATTGGAATTCATTAATTCAAACATAGTAAGGTTGGCGAAGAGAGCAAAATGATTACAAGCAGACGAAAGCAGCAATAACCGTAAAGGTAGATTTATTTAAAAATGTAAAAAGTAAATTTTTAGAGGCAACTATAAAAGATAAAAAATACACATATAAAACAGCAACTTTTGCCATTTTATTAAAATCATTATTTTAAACAATATATTACGAGCTGACAATTCATCTTACACTATATGAATGAGACTATAAATAACGGTATAATTGTAATTCATATGTTAATCCAAGGCATTAAACTTAAATGATTTGTCCATTAAATTACTCTTAATTGGATTTGCACCTCTCTTTCTTTCTTGACGCACAAGAGCGCCTGAGCCGATTCTGCCTCTTGGCGAGTCTCCTCTTCCCACTGTCGTTGCACGTTCTTCACGTAGCGCAGCAGACAGTGCGAGTGGTAATGGTGGTAGCAGGGGGTATACGTGAAGACGTCTTCTGGTGTGAAAGCGTACAAGCAGATGGCACAGACACCGGTAGGTCTGTTGCTATTTGTCAAACTTTCACGCAGTAGCTGAAATTAACAAAAAAATTTCGATAATTTTATCTAACAGAAGAATATTTGTGTATACCTCCGTAATTTCATAAATCATCGGGCTGCCGAGGTATTCTTGGCACTTGGCTTGACAACTCCTCAACGCTTCACGTAGAAAGTCTTCGCTCAAACCTCTTGGCTGATGGAAATGTATCTCGGGGACGATACCGGGATACTCGGTCGGTAAATCGATGTTGACCGTCAATCGGACGTACTGCTGATTAACTTCGTCAGCGGTTGCGGGGAACAGTGTCGTCGTCACCCTAGTGGGTCGTCCGCTGTGATGTTACATAAACCAGAGAAGCGTTACGTTTCTTGTACTACACACAGCCGACCACAAGTTCACGTGGGTGTACCTCTCAGAGTAGCTGATATCCAATTCGGAGCTAAAAATGGCTTTTAACGCTTCAACTTCCTCTATCAGACTGCGAAATAAAAAAAAGATCATACAAACAAGGTTATACATAGGAAATGCCGTATTATTGTATTGATATAACGTTATTAGGATTTGCAGCATAATTTTTAATTACTTTTCATCCGCTTCACTAAGACCGCTTCCACTCATTTTCGAAAATGTCGCGTATTATTCGCCTTTTTAAACCTTTATTTACAATATCAACAGCAGGTTTCTCAGATTGACAAATATGAACGTTAACGTAACCCCTCAGCTGGTTACTCGAACTTAAAACAGTGTTTCCGCCTACTTGACAAAACTTCAATCGGTTAATTCTTTTCATAACTTTTTCAAGCTCTCTCTTTTTAAAAATATAATTATGATAAGTCCTGTGCTATCATATATTAAATGATCTGCACATTTACTATTAAAGAGAATGTAATTTTATGTTGAGAGCGTTGGAATCCCTTTACTGCAGTGGAAACACTAGACTTCAGAAGGATCACGTCTTTAGTATTTCAACTCAGCGCCAGGTGGCGTCATACTATCTATCTTTCCAATGAAACGTCGCATAACACTATTTTGGCGAATTTAAATTCAATGTAAAGTTAGCTCGAATTCAGAATTTGAAATTTTCAGATGTTTCTTGCGTCCTCGTTTAGCTGATTCTTAAATGAATTTAAGGCCAAGTTCTGAAGGGAAGAAGAAAAATATTCAAATAAACGGCATAAGGTTCATTATCCAGCGTCATTTTCGTCTCTGCATATAAGCATATTCACTTATCCTTTCAAGACTGGATTCAAGAGAGAGTGTGGAAATACCATTTCTATTATTAAGTTCTGTGTTTCATTCTAATGCCATCATCCCAGTACAACTACAATACATCATAGTGAATTGGGATTGCAAGAAACTGCGTATGACACTGTTATAACTAGAACCCACGGATTTGGTGTAATTACCGTAATTTTGTAAGAAAAACATCCAGTCAGTCCTTGCCACAGTTATTTAAAATGCTTTGTTGGTAGTTCTATTTAACTGACATCTACGCAATAGCCGTGTTACTTGATCAATAAGACCTCTGTCATCAAAAATTAAGTTGAATTTTGAGGTTAATGAGAAACTATCAAATTTACGAGAATGGAACTAGTTCGATTGTAGACCCAAGTCGTGTTCGAGCTAGTTCACTGAAATAAACTAGCAAACTAGCTCCATGGACTACGGTTGAACGAGTTGTCGGATTTTAAGAAAACGATAACCCCCGATCTGAACGCAGCAGCACCTTGTTAGTTCTCAGTTTAGTTGTAACATCCTTTAGTACATAGATGTTGATAAAAGAGCGACGAACTAGTTCGGAACCTAGTTCAGGACTCCTAAACAAACATCATTAGATTTTGAACCTTAGTTCACTAACACTGACTCCCGCTGGCATTAGTTAAAAAGCAAACTTGAGGATAGCAATAACGCAAAGAAAGAAAGACATTGGATTATTTTTACCTGCGGATAGGGCAGTCTACAGTAATACGACTTAGGCGTAGCGTTGGCAAGAGAAACGTACATTTCAGTAGTGACCTCAAGTATACACCTGTTTCGCCCCCAAAACTTACTGTTGAAATTCTCACCTGGTACAGTCTAGAGCAGGAAAAAGGGGTTGGGGAATATGGTACTCTCATAATCTTCAGGATTGCAAGCTAATTTCAACGAAACTTTTACATTGTATTAAGTACTATCTAGTCTACACATGTTGTTTTTTTTGGGCTGCTGCATATTTATAACTGTGGAAGTCATGAGCTGGAAGCTGAACTTCTCCCCAGCAAGGACCCTTTTGTACTGTACAATGTTAGGCACATATAGAGGTGCCTACGGGGAGGGTTTCACGAGGCAGTTGCCTCGTAAGCGAGATGGTGGGTACCAAAGCGAAAAAAAACGCTGAGGGAAAGCTCTCGCACTCATAAAGAGTATAATTTTGCATGAAATTGATGACAGAGGTAACGGGAGGGGGCGGGGTCACCAGAAGTGGGTACTTGCAACCTTGATGGGAACAAAACGGTCCAAGTTCCCACCACAGTGAATATGATCAATTCACATTTGTTAATTACGTCAGTTGGTGGTGGGTACGTGGTGGTATAAGGTGCCCACTTTGGCCACGAAGGCACTGGGTGGACGGAGCTTGTTGTAGCCCCAAATTGCGGAAGGTGGTTGATTTTGGCATCTCAAGGATCATCTTGTATTAGCCTCTTACTCTTTAAAACGGGACCAAGTTCTCGCGTCTGCGGCGTTTTAAGTCTTGTACAATATTTTGCTTTCTGAACTGGACAATAATTAGTTGATGCCATATATTTGTGCTCTGGTGCAAACTGAAAGAGTATGCAGGGGGCGAGTGTAATGTACGAACGCACGCAATTTTCAACTGGCTGTGGACAAAAAAGTGTACTCTCTTCAGACCCGTCTAGGGCCTAAACCCCTCAAGAGAGTAACATCGTTTTTAAATCGTGTAATAGTTCAAAGGCAGCGCCTTCTGAAAGTGTACAGTTTGTCACGTTTAATGATCTCGTCCCTCTCAAAAGCACTTTGAAATAATGGAAAAATCTTAAAAGTTTGGTAGTTTTTCTTTATCACCTTGGCTGTTTATGGACCGTTTCTCAATTTCATTTTTTCACAATTCTCGATTACTTAATAAGTCAGACAATCATAATTTCACAATACCTAATTTGCTCATAGTAAGAGAAATGGAAAACATAGTACTACCCTCACCGAGGAATAGTTTGTCTCCATTGCTTTCTTTTCTGCGCCACAGTACAGTATTTACGTAGCTATAATTCAGTTTTAGTGTTCGCGATTTTAAACTCTCTCGCAGTAGTTAGTTTAGGTAACCTGGCTTTGTCTGCCGTACTTTAGATCTCATTTAAATAATGTCCAGTGAATGAATTGTCTTTGTTATTTGCTATGTGTGTTTGTGAGTAGCAATCGAATGAAGATATTTGAAAATTATTCATTAGCTGGAAAATTTGCAATTGAAAAGAGGGCGAAATGTCGAGTAGACTCATATTCGTCACGTGGGTACGCAGTTGAGTCGAACGCCATTGAAAAGAGCGTCAAAAGTTGAGTCGACTCATGTACAACACGTGAGTACGTAGTTAAGTCGACCGCCGTTGGAAAGTGCGTCAAAAGTTGAGTCGACTCATGTACGAAACGTGGGTAAGCAGTCGAGTCGAGCGCCACTGAAAAAAGCGTCAAAAGTTGAGTCGACTCATGTACGACACGTGGATATGTAGTTGAGTCGACCGCAGTTGAAAAGAGCGTAAAAACTTGGGTCGATTCAGATACGACATGTGGTTACGCAGTTGAGTCGACCGCAGTTGAAAAGAGCGTCAAAAGTTGGGTTGACTCTTGTACGACACGTGCGGGTACGCAGTTGAAAAGAGCGTCAAAAGTTGAGTCGACTCTACGTGACTCATAAGTACGCATTTGATTGGTCCGCTGTTGAAAAGCGCGCGACAGGTCGAACCGACTCATACGTGACTCATAAGTACGCATAGGACTGGTACGCAGTTGAAAAGGGCGCGAAACGTCGGATCGACTCATGTGCGGCACATGGCGGGGCGAGATGGTGGGGCGAGTTGGTGGGGGCGAGTTGGCAAGGGCGAGTTGGTGGGGGCGAGTTGGCAAGGGCGAGTTAGTAAGGGCGAGTTGGTAAGGGCGAGTTGGTAAGGGTGAGTTGGTGGGGCGAGATGGCGGGTTGACTCGCCCGCAGTGGAAAAGAGGGCGAAGCATGCCCGGACTTGTTTGGCTCCCATGTTAAGAGATAGGACAACGATTTAACATAGAAACAGATAGGGAATTTGAAAAGGTGGGGAGTAAAACGGGGAAAAAAAAGAAAAAAAAAACATGAAGTGGAAAAAAGTGAACAATATGTCTCCATGCTGTTAAGCAATGGAGACAATTATTTTTTATTTTTCAAAATATGGTCATATATAAGGGTGCTAGAGACGAAAAGCTGGTTCCCCCACGCCTCACGCCTGAATTGACGGTTTTTGGCCCTTTTTTTTCAAAAATTAGGCCGAAATAAGCAGTAAAAAGTAGACATTTGAATTTACCGTGTCAATTCACGTCTTTTAACATCAAGCACGATTGATTCTAAGGTCACGCATGGCCCCAATATCAAGTCATTCTAGTTTTAGGTAAACCTTTAAACGCAATGCCTTCCATGCAAAGTTAAGCTAGTTTATAATGTTAGGCAATCTACGAAAGCAATGCGTTTCATATCAGAAAAGGCTACTTGGAAATGATAGTCAACCTATGAACGCAATGCGTTCAGTTTCAGTTAAGCTAGTTGATAGTGTTAGCCAACTTATGCACGCAATGCGTTCCATGTCAAGTCAATCTAGTTTACAATGTTAGTCAACCTATAAGCGCAATGCGTTACACGTAAAGCCAATCTAGTTTTTATGGTCAGGCCAACTATGAACCTACGAAAGCAATGCGTTCCATGTCAAGTCAAGCTAGATTATAAAATGTTAGGCAACCTATGAACGCAGTGCGCACCATGTCAAGTCAAGCTAGTTTATAATGTTAGGAAACCTATGAACGCAATGCGTTCGATGTCAAGTCAAGCTAGTTTCCAGTGTTAGGCAACCTACGAAAGCAATGCGTTCCATATCAAATCAAATTAGTTTATAATGTTAGTAAACCTACGAAAGCAATGCGTTCCATGTCAAGTCAAGCTAGTTTACAATGTTAACAAACCTATGAACGCAATACGTTTCATGTCAAGTCAAGCTAGTTTACAATGTTAACAAACCTATGAACGCAATACGTTTCATGTCATGTCAAGCTAGTTTATAATGTTAGGCAACCTATGAAAGCAATGCGTTCCATAACAAATCAAGCTAGTTGATAATGTTAGGCAACCTACGAAAGCAATGCGTTCCATATCGAAACAAGCTAGTTTATAATGTTAGGCAACCTACGAAAGCAATGCGTTCCATATCAAATCAAGCTAGTTTCCAGTTTTAGACAACCTATGAGAGCAATGCGTTCCATGTCAAGTCAAGCTAGTTTATAATGTTAGTAAACCTACGAAAGCAATGCGTTCCGTATCAAATCAAGCTAGTTTATAATGTTAGTAAACCTATGAACGCAATGCGTTCCATATAAAATAAAGCTAGTTTCCAGTGTTAGACAACCTATGAGAGCAATGCGTTCCATGTCAAATCAAGCTAGTTGATAATGTTAGGCAACCTACGAAAGCAATGCGTTCCATATGAAAACAAGCTAGTTTCCAGTGTTAGATAACATATGAACGCAATGCGTTCCATGTCAAATCAGCTAGTTTATAATTGTTCCGCGCTACTCCCGCAGACGAAGGGTTAGCGCAACCCGACGACGCAAGGCAATAGTAGAGAGAGAATGCCGGCTCGGCGGCGGAGAGAACGAGCTCGATTTTAATTTGCTCTCGGTGAAATATTGTTTAATTTTCTGTTTGTTCATTCGAAATAAAAACAAATTGTCAAGTCAAAATTCTACCACTGTACAATGGTGCATCGACCGGGAAAGGCGTAACCAAACCGCACAAGTAAGTCTTAAAGTTAAGCGAATCGTTATTGCTCTTTACGAGACCTGGAGGCGTTCCTGCCGTTTGGGGAGCTTTGGAAGAAGACCCTGCCGGATTTGATCCTTAAATTGCAGGGGCACAAGCTCACGGCAACGGCCAGTTAGTAAAGAACAAATCGCTTTAGACTTAAATCTCTGGGCTGGATCTCGCCAAAACTGCCATGTCGACCGATGTCACCGATGAGGCCAGTGTAAACTCGGCCGCTCAAAGTCAAGAATTCATCTCCGTACAGAACAATGATGACTCGACGATGGTATCGAACTGACCAGCATTGAGGCATTAAAGGCCGCAAGAAAACCTGCTAAGACTCAACATAGCAAGCTAATCACCAAAATCGGAAGGCTCATCGAAACAAGGGCTAGCAAAACAGAAATTCGCATCACTCGCACAGCGTTAGCGGACAAACATGATGAGTGTTTAAAGTACCACAACGCTCTTGTTCAGGCAGCCAGCCAAGGATCTGTTGCAGATGGCGTTGCCAAGGAATGGGTCAAGAAAATTGACCGCGAAACATCAGCGTGCTTTAAACTCATAGATGAACATCTTGCCACGAGAACGTCTGTGACAACGAAATCCTCTCTCTCTACAACGTCATCGAAATCTGTAGCCTCTGAGAAACTCCAGGTAGCTCAGAAAGAGAGAGAAACAGCCGAACTGAAATTAGCCCAAGTTCGCCGTGTGGCAACCGAAGAGATGGAACGACTCCGTAAGTAACAAGAAATCGAAGAGCAAAGGCAGATTCTGGAATTTGAAAGGAAAGAACGGGAACTGACCGATGCCTTGGAGAGACATCAGCTCGAGGAAACGTCGCTTCGTGCTGAAGTTTATGGCGCTATGGCACTCGACCCTGAAGCTGAGACCTTCGTAACCAGCGAGATGAGTCGTGGTCTGGTGGAATGTATGCCCTCAACAGCCGCCCCAACGTTTAGTATGTCAGCAGCGCAACGGTCTGGAACACCCGGTACGACTGTCCCAAGATTGGGATAACTGTTTCCGAAAATGTACCAGCAACCACCTGCTCGACAGAATTTGGGAGCACGACCAAAAGTCACGACGTCGGCAACAGCTTCCACTACGCAGACTTGTTTCAACCAGCCTCCAAGTGCTGTCAGAAATGGTTCCAGCCAAACGAAGTCAGTGTCCTGGATCGACAAACCCGTAGAATTCAGCTCTCGCTCAGAATCAGTTCAGAGCAGCGCTACGCAAATCGTAACCCAGTCGCCGTGGATCACGGCCAGGTTACCTAAGATCGACGTGAAGCCATTCGACGGCGACCCTAAAGAATGGCCAATGTTCAAAGATACGTTCAAATGCCTAGTGCACGACGTAATTGACTCAAACGCACAAAGAATGGCAATTCTCCGCCAACTCCTGGCTCCTAACATTCGGAAGGGAATCGCTCAGTGCTTGCAAAATCCTCAGATGTATCAGCAAGCCCTGAAAGAACTCGAGGACAAGTACGGGCATCCGAATCTGGTAATTAGGACATTTACCTGTGTAATGATGGATCTGCCCACTTTGAAAGATGGCGATTTTCCGGCGTTAAAGGAATTTGCCGCGGAGCTACGAGGGGCAGTAGCAACGCTAAATAATCCAGAGTTCTGTCAAGAGTTACGCTCGGGGGCCACTCTGGAACAAGTCGTACGGAAGCTCCCGGCTAGGCTGCGTAGCAGATGGGGAGAAAACTTCAGAAGAATCAAGGTATGCCAACCCTTCTCGATTTTGACACGTAACTGAACGGCATCGTCACAGCAGAGATGCGAGTCATGCCTTTACAAGAGATGGAGCGAAAGAAGTCAAATCCGCCGAGTAAGGCTAATCCCGCAAAGAAGTCCACCGTTTTAGCGACCACCTCACAAGAACAACCAAGGAAGCAAAGTCTTTCATGCCCGACATGTGACGCGAGCCACGACCCAGCGGAGTGCAGGAATTTCAAGGCACTGTCTGCTGACGCGCGTGTCAAGGTAGTTCGGGAAAGAAAATGTTGTTTCCGATGTTTGGGGTCGTCGCATGTGGCACGTAACTGTAAAAAGAAACGGGTTTGCGGCGTCGGTGGATGCAAGCAGCTTCACCATCCACTACTGCACGGGGTAACACTGTTCCCCAGCAAAACTGAAGAAGCGACCGACCAAGCCCCAGAAACGACAACGGCATTGACGAGCGAAACGCCACACGTAGGTACGGCAGCCATCTCAACAAACGCAGTACTTCTGGCCGTAGTTCCTGTTATCCTTCGACACAAGGGTCGCGAATTGGCAACTCACGCCCTGTTGGATTCCGGGAGCGAAGTCACCTTAGTCCGGTCAGATATCGCTGATAACCTCGGACTAAACGGGCCGGCTGAGAAAATCAGGTTTGGAATGTTTCACGGCAGAGATCCAAGTATCGGCACCAAAGCAGCCCAGTTTTCCGTCGCTTCGCGGGATGGTGTCGCCTCCTTTGATGTACAACGAGCGTATTCCATCCCTCGGCTGAACCTGTCGCAGCGATCCGTGAAATGGCCCACAGAAAAGTTAAGATGGAATCATCTAAAAGACCTAAAACTTGAGTCCAGTAGATCCATCGTCTGTCACAGTTCTAATTGGCATGGACGTCACAGACGCGCACGAGGTATACGACGTCAGGAAACCAGAAGCCGGCAAACGAGGGCCAAGGGCCATTCTCACTCCGTTCGGCTGGTGCGTTGTGGGAATCCTGCCGCAGTCGCAAGCAACCAGAGGGCCCAAAGTTCTCCGTACAAGTCTACCAGAGCCGAGTATCGAAGACATGGTTTCAAATCTTTGGAAAGTCGAGTCCATTGGCCTCATGAAGACCGAAGGCTTTAACCTGAATGCGGAAGAGCGACGAGCTACAAAGATCTTAGAAGAAACCGCGCGACATGTCGGCGATCGCTATGAAGTAGGGCTCCTGTGGAAGTATAATTCGATCTGTCTTCCGACCGACAATCGGCTTGCAGCTTTACGCCGGTTCACACAGCTGGAGCGCAAATTCCAGTCAGACCCGGAATTCGGCGAACGTTATGCAAACGTCATTGCCGAGTACAACGATCTGGGACATGCCTCCAAAGTCTCTCCCAGTAAGCCTCAGGAGTCCAGACCAGAAACTCGTTCCTGGTTCCTACCATATCACGCCGTAATGCATCCGCACAAGCAAGAGAAGGTGCGAGTCGTTTTTCATGCGGCCGCCGTAAGCCGCGGCGTGTCATTGAACGGCATGTTGCTGAAAGGGCCCGATTTGCTTACAAGTCTGTTGGGAATCCTACTGCGATTTCGAAGGAATCTGGTACCAATCGCAGGGGATATTGAGAGAATGTATCACCAGGTTCTGGTTTCAGAACACGACCGCAGCGCTCTTCAGTTCGTCTGGAGAAATCCGGGAAGCGAAGAACCTGTTGAGACTTACCGAATGAATGTGCACATCTTTGCTGCTGTTTCGTCTCCAGCCACGTGCCTGTACATTCTTAGAAAGACTGCTCTCGACAACCAAGGCGAATACCCAAAGGAAGCTGAAAAGGTTCTAAACCAGTTCTACGTGGACAATTACTTAGATTCGGTAGAATCGCCTGAGGAAGCCATCTCAATTCGAAAAGGGTTAACCGAACTCTTAAAACGTGGTGGGTTCAACCTCACAAAATGGGTGTCATCCTGTCGAGCTGTACTGAACTCTGTGCCCGACAACGAACGCTGTGTCCCAAATCTCAACCTAGACCTGGAGCGTCTACCAGTCGAGAGAACACTTGGTCTTCTTTGGGACTGTGAAACGGATGAATTTCGTTTCGAGGTGACCATCCCTCAAAAGGGTTCAACCAAACGAGAGATTCTAAGAGCCATCTCTAGTTTCTACGACCCACTAGGCCTTTTGGCGCCCGTTACCATCATTACAAGATGTTTGGAGATTGGATGTGAAATGGGACGATGTCCTGCCTAGCGACATTCAAGCTAAATGGATGGCATGGACAGAAGAGTTAGGTTTGCTTGCCTCCCTGCGAGTTTCCCGATGTACCCTGTCACCAGGCAAGCTACCTATAGGCATGCAGCTCCACGTATTCTGTGATGCTTCGGTGCAAGCGTATGGAGCTGCGGCTTACTTGCGAATCGCGTACGACGACAAGACCATCGAAGTTACGTTTGTGATTGCGAAAGTCCGCGTCGCACCAGTTACGCAAATCACAATCCCTCGACTAGAACTAAATGCAGCCTTGGTTGCTGTGCGCCTCGGATCGACGGTGACGAAAGAACTTCAACTCCCGCTGGCGTCCATAATACTGGAGTGACTCTCAAACCGTTCTTCGCTGGATAAACTCGAAACGGTGCCGCTTTGACACGTACGTGGCAAATCGGATATCCGAAATTGCCGAGCACACGAGTGCGGCTCAATGGAGGTACGTTCCTAGCAAGGAAAATCCAGCAGATGACTGCAGCAGAGGCACAAAGGTCCGCGACTTGCAAAACAAATGGTTTCAAGGTCCAAGTTTTCTCATTCGATCTGAAGACTTGTGGCCAAAGCAGCCAGCGTGGACAGAGCCAGAAGCCACAGAGGAGCAGCCGGATATAAAATGGGCCGGCAACGTCACCAAACCTGAAGATGACCTAGTTTTTCGACTCGTGCAAAAAATCTCCGACTTGAGTCGCCTAAAGCGAGTACTGTCATGGATCATTCGTTTCGGGAAAACTGTCGAAAGGATCCTGGAGAAAGAGCAACCGGGCCGCTGGAAGCTATAGAGTTATACCGAGCCCTAAAGGTCGGACTACGAACTTTGCAGTGCCACGCCTTTCCCGATGAAGTCGACCGCTTGACACGCAAAAAGGAGTTGAGCCCTAACTCGAGGCTCGCAAAGCTCACTCCCTTCTTAGACGCTGATGGCCTGATTCGAGTTGGCGGTCGGCTTCAGAACAGCGAAGCAGCTTACGAAACGAAGCATCCGATCATATTGCCTCCTGGTTACGAATTGACGGTTTCTGTAATCAGAGACTTTCATCGAAAAACGTTACACGGCTCTACCGACCAGACGCTCTGTGAAAGGCGCCTCGATTTTTGGCCCCTTCGAGGACGAGCAACTGTCCGAGAAATCGTCCAGAAATGTTTCGAATGCAGAAGTCAAAGCCACAAGTACCAAAAATGGCCCCTGTGCCACTTCATCGAGTGGAACCTTTCACCCCTGCCTTTACGAACACCGGGATAGATTTCTTTGGCCCGTTATTCGTATCGATACATAGACGCACCGAAAAGCGTTACGGATGCATCTTTACCTGTCTGGTGACTCGCGCCGTGCACCTAGAATTGGTCTACAGTTTAGACATGGATTAGTTTCTTATGTCGTTTCGAAGGTTTATCAGCAGGAGAGGGATGCCAGCCGTATGTTACAGCGACAACGGGACAAACTTGGTTTCCGGCGCAAAAGAACTGAAAATCAGAGTCAAAAGCTTGAACCAAGCAACCATCATGGTGTTTACTGCAAAAAGAGGCATCAAGTAGATCTTCTCTCCCTCCGCAGCCCCACACTTTGGCGGAGCGTGGGAACGCCTCATCCAGTCCGCAAAAACGGCTCTGAAAGCAGTGCTAAAGAACCAAACCGTCAACGACGAAATGCTGCTTACCGTGTTAACTGAAGTGGAAGCCATGCTTAACGCCCGGCCACTTACGTATATGCCGGTAGACCCAAGAGACCCCGAACCCCTGACGCCAAATCATATATATACTTCTGGGGAGACCGCAACCTAGCATCCCGCCCGACGTAATAGAAAACGAAACCATCACCTTGAAGAAACGTTGGAGAGCGGCCCAAACGATAGCGAACCATTTTTGGAGACGCTGGATGCGGGAGTACTTCCCCAGATTAATCGAGAGTCGGAAGTGGCTGAAGAACCACAGTAACTTGAAACCCGACGACGTTGTCCTAATCGTTGACAACAACTCTCCTCGCGGACACTGGCCATTAGGACGTGTCATCAAGACCCTCCCTGGTAAGGACGGCACAGTTCGAGTCGCTGTGGTTCGCACTTCAACCGGGGACACCGTCCGACCAGTAACGAAGCTATGTCTGCTGGAGACCGCCGAAGAAGATGTTTCTGGGCCAACTACCGTCGGCCATAAACATGGGCCGGCTATGTTCCGCGCTACTCCCGCAGACGAAGGGTTAGCGCAACCCGACGCCGCAAGGCAAGTAGAGAGAGAATGCCGGCTCGGCGGCGGAGAGAACAAGCTTGATTTTAATTTGCTCTCGGTGAAATATTGTTTAATTTTCTGTTTTTCATTCGAAATAAAAACAAATTGTCAATTCAAAATTCTACCACTGTACAAGAATGTTAGTAAACCTATGAACGCAATGCGTTCCATGTCAAAACAAGCTAGTTTCCAGTGTTAGATAACCTATGAACGCAATGCTTTCCATGTCAAGTCAAGCTAGTTTATAATGTTAGGCAACCTACGAAAGCAATGCGTTCCATATCAAAACAAGCTATTCTATAATGTTGGTCAACCTATGAACGCAATGCGTTTCATGTCAAGTCAAGCTAGTTTTCAATGTTAGTCAAACTATCAAAGCACTGCTCGCCATGTCAAGTCATGCTAATTTATAACGTAAGTCAACCTACAAAAGTAAAGCGTTCCATATCAAATCAAGCTACTTGTAAATGATAGCCAACATACGAAAGCAATGAGCAATATGAAGTCACTCTAGTTGATCAAGTTAGTTAACCTTTGAACGCACGTGGTCACGTATTTCCGTACGAGAGTGCCTGCAACTACGATTATATTATTAATACAATTACTTTTATATTTTATATTGCGCCCATACGTGACCTCAAAATAATCATGCTTCAGGTCAAAAAGACTTGTTTTACGCGGGATATTCAAATTTCTACTATTTTATTGCTTATTTCGGTTTAATTTTTGAAAAAAGGTCCAAAACCGTCAATTCATATGAGAGGGAAAACAGTTTTTGGTATCAAGGTCCCTAGATATTTTTTTATTTAATATAATTTTATTATATTTTATTTATTTTATATTTTATATTTATTTATATTTTGTTATATATTAATGATTACATGTTTAATATATATATTATATAAGATATTTTAGCGAATAAAACTATATTGCTTTTCTCTTACTATGAGAATTATAGGCAATATATAGAAACGGTTCATAATCAGATGAGATAAGATAACCCGCAAAATTTCCAGATTTGTCTTAATTTCGTGGCGCTTTTTGAGGGGGACAGAATCTTCAAATTGTAACAAACTTTATATTACCAGAAGGCGCTACCTTTGAACTACTACTTGCTTTTAAAACGATGGTTCTACCCAAACCGTTCAAGGTAGAAACATTGTTTTTCTATGACCTCCACTTTTCCCACACCACTTTTGGTGCAACCCCACTCAATCCCGCTTTGTTTCACAGTGCACCGCTTTGATGGACTGGCTGGGGCTGCACCCAAAGTGGTGTTGGAGGTCCTAGTAAAATGATGTTTCTGTCTTGAACGGTTGTTCTGTAAAATTTTATTCCTCTAGCTTTGTACGTCCCGTTAGAATGTATGCTGAATGTATCATTTAACTTCTGATAAATATATAACAAGCAAGTGTGGCTCACTTGGCAACGGTCTTGTGTGTTGTTAACCGATGATTATTCGAATCCTGTAGTCTTCGTTATTTTCCTTGTCGCTTTCACAGTGCAGATCCAAACCGAGCGGCTAAGCTAGTTCGGATCAAACCTTCGATCGCGGGTGCAACAGTCGCAGGATCGGCGGTTTGAACTACGTGAAAAGCGTTCCGATTTTCTGGACTGACGGTAAATCAAATTAGCAGTTAACATTACTTCAACCGCTAGGTGTACGATACGTTTTGAACTACGACCTAACCAGTTCCACTGTCGTGCGGGTTTACGTACATTGCTTGAAAACTGTTTCTATCACTGAAGTTGTACGTTTCATACGGGGACGTTCACTTCACAAGTTAACTTCTTCTGCTGCAGTTTTCTGACTAAAGTTGATGCCCAAATAACTCGGAAAATCTTTGGTTAATTCAAAACTCGTGAACGAACTGCTCAGTTGAATAGTTCATGCTTCCCCATACAAAATTCAGACCAAATTCTGATATCTTTCTTAACTTTCAGCATGCTTCTGCTTCTGGAATTGGCCCACATCCAATATTTTCAACATGCTGAAATCAGGTTCAGTACGATTAAGCATGCGTAGCAGCAGGTCAGACTTGGTCGTTTTTCCATAAATTTTCTTGTACTCAGCAGCGAGAAGCATATTCAGCATGTAACAGCATGCCATTCAGTAGGGACAGGGCATGCTGTATTTTGCATTGCGATCGATTCGGTACTTTGGGTTCAGTCGAACGACAGGTCCTGAAGAGAACTTTTCAACGCAAAACAAGGAATTGTGTCGCACAAGATAAACCCCTTCAGATTAACCCTGTTTACCTTTTTACTTTATTTGATTCCAAGCTAATTTTTGATTCTGAATAACCAAGTAATCCTAGATGAAGTATTAGAAGCGCCCGTGTTATCTAAAGTCGATAACGCTGTTCATTACGGATTACTTTGAAGCAGTCCGATAGAAATCAGTATTTACTCTCGTTTATTTTACCAGATTTTGGAAGAGATGAGTATCCCAAGGCAGGCTTAACTCGTACGTATAAAACGAATATTATTGATGGTTTTACCAGGCTTTGATTAATCGGGTGCATGTCAAATTCAGCTTAATATCGCAGTCGATGAGGTTTCTTCTCCTTGGGACGATGGATCGGGACGCAAACACGGCAGAGTCCTTTTTTTTTATCGAGGAGAATTAACTTTCAGTGACTTGAGCCATTATCTCAGTAAGCGATAGAGAAGTTGACCACACCGTCGAAAAGCGCTTTGAATAAGCTTTCGCCAAGGTCTGGTTAGATGAAAGCAGAAAGGATTCATTTTTCTTCGCGTTTATTAACTTGCGTTTGTGATGTAAAACACCCATGTTTATTGCAAATTGTGTACGAAAGTGTCAATTGCCAGCACGATTTGAAAAGGAATTGGAGCCATGTTTGTGTTGGCTTTTTATACAACTGCCAAAACGTGTTGACGAAAGATGCCGGTTCTTGAGCTACGTGAGACACACTATACGGAAATGAAACTATAACTAGTGATTATACATTGATGGCGAAAGTCTTGTTTAACATATAATACTTTTCAATGAGGAACACAGATCTACAAACGTCACCAGGCTAGAATCACAATCAATTTAACTAGATGGTAAGACTATAAATGCAATTAAGTTTCGTTCTGTGACGCAGAATACTCGTCCCTACTTCAGATTTTGGCCTTTTCTTTTGTAACTTTGAAATGGCAGTAGACGGCGTGCACAAGAAAAATGCCCCTACAAACTGAAACTTGTTACTTTGAAACACTGAATTGGCACATTTCCTTATACAGTCCGGCTGCTTTTCTTTTTATTGCTTCCTGCTGAGAGCTTGCATGATGAAAGGCAAAAGCAGAGCTGCCAAGGAAACCGAGAGTTTGGAAGTACCCGAGCGCACGTAGACTTGACGGTTGTTCAGAGGCTGCACCGGTCGGTAGTTGTCGACCAGGGGACCCGATTCACCCTTCAAGCCACGGAACTTGTTCAGCTGAAATAAGCGATTTAACAGATGGTTTGAGAAAAGCAATAACATCTATGGAACAAGTACTATTATAGAGGGTATAGAGGGTAGAGATATACTATTATAGTAAATTTTAGTTATTATTGTATTGGAATCTATGGTGTAATATATTCATCGACAGTAACTTAACAACCATTATCTTGTGCCGGTTACCGTATTTGATACTGGCCTTTGAGAAGGACATCGACTCCGAAACCAATCTGAAGTAATTACAGTATCAAACTAATTACAGTTACCTATACGACGAACATGAGATTTGCAAGATCAACTTTTTACAGACCTACGAGATATCAAGTAAAAACAGATACTGTTGATAGGTTCGATTAATACATGGGACTTTTGAGAATACGTCGCTTCGTAGTTTAATGCAATAAACTAATTACCGGAATCATCGACTTATAATAATCGTTACGTTTTACAGTAGACGGCATTTATATCACCTAGTAACTTAATCTTTCACAAGGATTGAGGAAAAACAGCTTATGGTTTGAAACCTGTTTTTCAGAGACGAGAATTGGCATGTCGAGCACGGTCCAAGTGACGATCTCATTGCACGACGGTGTGGTAAGGGAGCCCTGGTAGCGGAAAAACTTGGAAGTACTGGTTGGCAAAAGATCTTTCAGTGCCATTGGCGAGACCAAGCTGGTGTTTTTGCCAGGTTCCGTGACTTTTTCCATCACCTCGACGAACGGCTTGAACCCAGTATTCTCCGAGCCCGAAGTCTGAAAATACGTTGAGCTAATCAATCAACGCCGTGACGAAAAAAAAGCGCTGACTCTCTTTCATACATACCTTGACAAAGATACCAACCACTGCCAAACCGTCAGGATGACCAGTAGCGTTACTGAACGTGATGTACTTTTCGTTGTAGTGAACTAAATGAATTTCCGCAGGGAACCTATGTGGAACGCACGAATGTAATTATGTCAATTTTTATATTTATGTTGTGTTATACAGATTCATATTTTATGTATGTAAGCATGTTATTTTATTATTATGTGTTGTATACGTTGTAATAGATAAGGTTAAAAATAGCAAGTGAACGCAATGCTCACTTGACTGATTTGACCAGGTGCTCGCTGCCTCGGCTCGAGTCCTTGCCCCAGTGGAAATGCACTTGGGCGAAAATGTATTTGTTCAGCAAGCCTCCATCGCTGATGTAGGGCATTCGATCAGTTTCCATAGAGAGAACCGCTGAAAATACACACAGAAAGGGTCGAAATGTTTAAAAAGAAACAATTTCAGTAAACGTTCTAAATTTTTCAAACCCGTAAGTATCTGTCCATATCTATCTATCTATCTATCTATCTATCTGTCTATCTGTCTATCGGACGATATGATTTGTAACTGGAATACATTAAAAACACGGACACGCTGCTACATGACCGCGCAATAATGATAAAAACCTGGCGATAATGATAAACATGGTCTTTCTATATTCAGCTCATCAGCCAAATTAAGGAAACACATAGCTTTCCTTAAAACGTGGTTCGGAATGACCAATTGCGAGAGGCCTTGTCTGGCTCACGTCCAGATTGATGCCGCTGCACCAGGAAATGACCGTTTAGGAATAATTTATCCAAATATGATATTCTATTTATATAAAAAATGTCTGATTCTTTAGTAATAGTGGCGTATCAAGCAAATCTTGTGATAATAATAATTACGTAGTAAAATCATAAAAAGTGGGTATTCAAGTAATCATTAATAAGCATAGATGCTAAGTAAATATACTTTCTAACGTTTAGTTGGTAGTAATTGCAGAATAGACTTAGCTATAATACTAATCGGCTTACTGACATACCAACAAAAGGACACTAGGTGATCAAACTTTGACGTATCAAAATAATTAATTTAAAAGCGTGAAAATGAGACACCGAAATATTCCATTAGATTAGAACTGGATTAGATTTTGCGTCGAGAATATGACCTTACCTGTATGTCCGTTATTCCTCAGAAGAGTAGTCTTTGCCTGGACATCGTAATTGCCAAAGAAGAGAGGCTGGAAATTTTCCGGCTTAGCAGCTGCAGGGTCAATATCGATAGGAGATTGCTGTGCTCCGCCGCATGTTGGGGACACCGAGTCCCAATGTTCAGGACCTGACGAAGATTTATTCGAAGCTTAACATGAATCCATTGCGACGTAAAGTGTTAGAAGTTACCGTATTCTCCTTCGTAAGACCATTCATGTCCACCGGAGGCGCTGTTCCCTGTTCAAGAAGATATGTTGATAAGGAGTTAGCGTACAGTCTGCCGCAAGAGATGCGTATATTGTTTGCTTCCAACTATTTGAACAAGATTCTCGAAGGAGGCGTTGTTGCTAGAATGGCGCTTCCTCAGCATCTCGCTATATTGATCAAGAGGCAGGAGAGAGCTGCGTCCGCTGCACTGCTCGAGAAACTGCATATACATTTCAGCAGCACTTATCGTCCATAAAGTAAATTAGACTGGGCTCACCTCTCTGCGCATTGCAAGCTGCATACCTCTAAGCGTTATTTATGAGAATGGTTCTATATAGATAGGCTGCCCCGTAAAACGCCATTAATGTCTCTTGAACCTCTTCTTTCACGCAGTAATCTATGCTCATCAGTTGCATCCAATCAACGAATTTCATAAATAATTGGAATATTACGTCAACAGTCGATTGTCACATGAAAGATCGAAGTTTTTCCACGTTTCTTCAAGATCCCTTACCCTTGCTTTACTTCTAGAAGGATCTTGCTGGGTACGTGGCTTCGATCCGCGAAACAATCAGAGTCTTTGTTCGGAAGACTTGCTTTTTCTAATCGACATACCGCCCTTCTGTCTGACACATTGCTCCTATGTAATTTCTCACCTTTCTGTGAAGAAGCAATGTACTGTTGCGCTCTTCTTGTTTCCTGCTTCGGAACGTATAAACATGAAAAAGAGAAGCGACAAAAAATCTGCAGCAGCGAAGATTGGAGAAACTGGCGATCAATAAAGATCTGAAAAGACTGCAACAGCAATACTTTTCCCCTTTGATTTTCCCTGCAGTATGAATCTCGGACATTTGACAAATAGAGGTCGAGCACCTGAAAGGTACTGAACATTTTCGTCATTTCAATAATCGATTAGGTAACCCTTGAAAACAGCTCCCTGATTGGCTTCATTCACGTCATAGGACTGTAGTGTGGGATAAATTCTAGACCGCATCGGTTGTCTCATAACAATTCAGGGCCTCGTTTACTAGGCGATAAAAATGGAAAACTATTTCTAACTCGAGTTGAACCATGGTTCTTCTGGGTGGGTGAAACAATAAGCGAGGCAGACGCCAAGACTGTATAACCTGAATGTGAAAGAATGAGGAAAATGACACTTGTGAGTGAGAACAACTTGACTACTTGCCAAAGTATATTAGGAGTTCTGGGTCGTTGCTCCAGGTTCAGCCTTTCTCTCTGTCTCTCTCCCCTGCACTTACGTTTTCTTTTTCTTTTTCTTCCCCCTCCTTCAATCCCTCTTACAGCAGTAGCACCACCTCTTTCAGTCAAACCGGCAGAATCAATATTTTCGTGGTGTCCCTCCCTTGAAAACCAATTCTGGATGATGAGATACTTTCAGCAAGAGAGGCGTCCAACATGATGATCGCCAGCTTTCCTACAAGTTCTGGCAAGCAGTTTTTTTTCCATACCAGTAACTTGGTTTGAACTGATGAACTTGGCAATTCAGTAAATTGCTTTAACTTAAATTTGATGATTACTAGCAGTTTGAATAGCTATACGAAACACTGCAATCCGATACTGGCGAAGGAAGAGTGTAACACGATACTCTCTTGTGATGCCCATATACAAATGCACTTACTTAAATAAAGCTAGAGCTGTTTAAGGAAGACGACAGAAGTAAGCGATCCATTGTTTGAAGTTGATGAAACGAGAATCTTCTTTACTGTCTTCGTTTTATCTTTACTGAACTCTGCGGAGCTGTATGTATATCATTTCGTATGTAAAAACACTGCTGAGGCAAAGAGGTAAGACAATCCAATGCATCACGGTTACATCGGCTTTTGTGCAAAAGGTGCGAGTCGAAACCTGAGCACCCCCCTCTCAGCCCAGCCAAAATTACATGACGTCAATGGAAGAAACAAGTGAAAGATGATGTTATAATCTCATTAAGACTTTCTTTTTCAACAGTCACGCACTGAACGAAACATTTACATACCTTTGGTAAGGACCAGGAAAATGGCAACTAGGGTCCAAGCCAAGCGCTTCTGCATTTTCATCTTTCTGTTCATTAAAGAGAGGATATACGTAGATGCTATAACTTTAGAGAACTGGTATTGTAACTGATATTTCTCTTCCGACTATGGAGAAAAATGTTGGTGATTGGTACATTCAAGCTATTGAGAAAAGCTAAATTTAGATTGGACACGTGCAGTGATGTGGGCAAACACGTACACCACCTCGTCTGGACATACTTTTTTAATGATTCCATTCCAAAGATTATTTTAATTATAGATTGTTTTAATAGAAAGTTACATAGGTAGACAGATAGGACAGATTTAGACAGATATTACATATAAATATTACATACATATTACATTATAGATTACATACAGATATTAGACAGATAGGACAGATAGGTTGGGTAACGGGTAGATGCACAAATAGACACTTGGGTAGATACCCAGGTAGGAAGATATAAAGGTATTCATGTACACAGGTAGATAGATAGATAGTCAGACGGATGTTCAACATAGGTAGGTAGGGTAACAGGTCAATGCACAAATAGACACTGGGGTAGATACACACAGATAGGAATATAAAAGTATTCTTATAGACAGACAGATAGACACACAGAGGATAGATAGATAGATAGACAGACAGAAGATAGATAGATAGATAGACAGAGGATAGATAGATAGACAGACAGAGGACAGATAGACAGACAGAGGATAGACAGATAGATAGATAGATAGATAGATAGATAGATAGATAGATAGATAGATAGATAGATAGATAGATAGATAGATAGATAGATAGATAGATAGATAGATAGAGTAGTCCTTCTAATGCACCTAGGCAGTATAGCCTAATTTCAAGGAGTGAGTCCTAGATACTTTGGTTGTAAGAGAACTTACAGTTTAGCTGCCAAGGTTCGAGTTGTAAGTATCTCGCACAAGGTACGAAGTGAAGCTGTCGAGATCTCTGTCGTCGAACTAAATGCCCTTGCGACGCGCCGGTCCCCTTTTATCGCGGCGTAGCTTCTGCGCTGGCCCGTTGCCTGTCGTTTAGATGCGGTAAAGTCTATAGTGCAACTCGATACAGCAATGGATACACCAGGTCTATTGCGAAACCCCAGCGAGATTACCTGCTGAACAAGAGAAGGTCAAGCTTGTTTGTTCTCCAGTCGGAATGATATATACGTGATTCTTCGCCTTGCGCACACAGCCTGACCAAGTATAATGAATTAAAATGAGGCGATGATCATTATCTAGTCGCGGGGAATCAACATACAGCGTGAAAAGCGGAATGATAATCACGTCAAGGGCTTATATAATGATAACACTTAATATGTGAACAGTATAATGAATTCGGCGCATCATATATTCCAAGAAGGTTGTTGTTTAGGAAACGCCAGGTTTTTATTTCCCCCATGGCTTTGCTTTTATACTAATGAGGAAGCTGCTTTGTGATCTAACTGCTAAGCTAATTATATGAACTAAGATACTATGGGTATACAGCTAAGCTGGTTAATGAAAACCTATACTGTCGTCATGCTGATCACTATAATGGATCAAGTAAACAGTAGAACTCAAAAGTTTGGAGTTCTCTTGATTCCACACAACCAACCGTTTGCGACACTGGCATAACAACGTTCCCTTGAGTCCCGTGACATTTTCACGTGCCTCACGATGTATTTTTTGACCGATACGAAAACTTTGGTCTCCCCAGTATAACTATATTACAAGCAAATCTTCCAGTTCATATCGTCAAGTGTCGTTGCAGTTCTGTACAAATGGTAGTGATTCTAGCCCTGACGTAGCATTTTAAAGCTCATACAAGGTGAGTTTTGTCATTATTTTCGCTTTGTGATTTCAGGTTGGTAGACCGTTCAAGAATCAAGATCACGTAAATCCTGGAAAGACGTGATCCGAAATACACATGCAGAAGGTGATTTTCGTAAGCCCTCGTTAGGCGACCTTGAAGTTGCTTTTCTGTGTGACATCGGCGGAAATTATGCCTGTCTCCATCATCGGCCTGAGAATTGTCATTCTCCTAGAGTAGCTTTTAAAAAATTGAATTTACTTTTACTTGTACGTAATTTTCTCAGTTTTGGAGTTCAACAGATCTTTCTCTAATACACTGCGCTTAGTTCATTTGAAACTATCTTAAATTTCTTCCAGTTGTGAGTAATTAGGCTCACATCGTCCAGAAATGAGGAGAATAATGTCGTGCGTGAATTAGAGATGTTTAACTTTCTGGCCAGGCGAAATGTTTATGTTATGCCTGGGAAGTTTTGCATTCCCAGGGTCCCTCCCATTCCCTAACTTTTCGCCCCAAGATTTTTCGCCTCAAGTTTTTTCGCCCCAAGTTTTAAGACGGGGCGAGATTGATGGGGCGAAAATGTTGGGGCGAACTTTCCCGGAACCGCAGACGGTTCATCACGAAACAATTATTAAAATTTCAACGCAGCAAAATTCCCAAACTGCAAACTTCATTAAGTTATAATGTCTGAATCGTTGGAAAGCGCCCCGAATCTGAATTAGGTGCAATACAGAGTAATAAAAATTTTAATACAGCCAAGTACCGGAGTATATCAGTTGAAGGTAATTCAACTTTTACGATGTAAACATGACGATCATTCGTGTAACTTAATCCCAAGCAACTGATTTGATATCCTAAACTGTAAACACACTAATTCTCTACTAGGTTTTCCCCGCGAGTTTCAATACTTCAGCGCATATGACGCATTAATTGACGCTTATCTTCCAGATTCATATCAGTTTGGCAATTAGAGCTCATAACGATAAACTTGGATCAAATCAAACGCTTGCAGTTCCCGCATACAGTTGGAGGCAAATAATCCACTTGCCAATTCGTGCTTTCATACAACAGCACGTGGCCTCAACTAATTTCGAAACATAAAGCGAGATTACAATCACCCACCGAAAGTGTCACGTAATGAAGGCGACAGCACGTTTTTTCCGCCCTTGGCGCATCTTTTGCTCAATAAACCGCATTCAGTCGGTTCTAGCTAGAGATTTCCTTGTACTCTTACTCATTCATTTAATATACATAGTTTCAGCTGTTCAAGAGTACTTAAAAAGCATTCAGTGCAAAAACCAGCAGTTCAACCAGCTCTGGTTCCAGTCTGGCTTGCTCGTACGGAGGCAAGAACTGCTGAAACTGCTCATGTTCGTCCGAATCCAGCAGGCAGACGGTATGGGCAGTGCTTCTAGCATTGTGGGCGTACTTTTCTGATAACTTGTTTAATGTTAGTTTGGTAAAGTGAAACAGACATATTTGCTAACTTGCTTGTATTTTAATTGCTTTATAGTGCATGCCAATGATGTGTATGTAACGCTGTCTTGTAGAACAGATCATTCGCTATAGTGTCATAAATTCTACTTGATATTAAAAGGAGTCATCTTAAGCATAAGTGATATAAACAACGGTATGAAACTATCTTCTGGGACGCTGGCTTCCAGGGGTGTTTCTAACCTGCAACCGGCGAACCGCAAGAGAAACCGCTGGCAAGACAGTCCCATATCCCGTTGGCCCGCCTTGACCCTTCGGGGAAGTCCTCTCACACAGAGGGTGAGGTTCGCCGGTTGCAGTTTGGAAACACCCTTTGGAAGCCAGTTTCAAACACAAGTTTCCTATTTCTGTTCTTTGAATATCGTACGCAATATGAAGCGTTGGTAAATGAACAGTATGTTTATGCTAATTTGTACTTACAATGTACGTGACACTGACATAGGTCCTATAATTAAATGGTTTTCCTTTACCGTAAATTGGATGCCAGTTTGTGAAAAAACGTGCAGACTGAACGTGCTTTTCGGTTGGATGTTAAGCTTTGCAGAAATTAATTCGGCATCGTCTGGATATCCATTTTTTCTTCTGTTGAAAGTGCGTCAGAGAGACACGGGATGCCGTTACCAGAATACGGCACACACTGTTTTGTTTTCAGACAACTTCTTGTCGCATTGACGACATTAAACTATAACCAGGAAAAAAAAGGCGGGAGAAATGACAACGAGGAAAAATTTGACCTTCTGAACTGTTTTATTAAACAAGTCGAGTGAAAGTGTGACGTACATGGTGAACATGGTTATAGCTGTTCTTTTGTAAAGTAATACAATTAAGTCAATTGGAATGAACGATAATAACACGTCGACGTAGAACCTGTTTCGTTCTGACATGAATTAATTTCGCTTTAACTTATTAAAGAACCTGTCTTCGCATATTAAACCGTAACACTAACCTTGTAATAACAACATTTCTACCTACTGAAGACAACGCTGTAAGCAATAAAACACGATTGTTTGATATTACCACTGATGTAATAAATCTTGTCGACCTCGTTAGTGAATTAAAAGATATGAATTAAAATTAACCTAATTAACCCTTGGCGTTCACAAGTTGGCGGAACAGGTTTGATCATATGCCATCCAACAATCAAGTTGTGTTTTCTGTACATAATTAAGAGTTATATACCAGACCTTGAATTCCTCTTATGTCATCCATATTGAGTTATTACCTCTGGATCTACTGCACGACATGATAAGTCGAAAATATCTTGTGTTGGTTAAACATATGTCGGATTATAAAGACGTATAAGAATCGATAATACTCGTTTGCCCATTCCTGCGGCGTTTTATTGCCATGGACAGAAGAGTTTCGTCGTTTTTAGGATTAAAAATAGAAAACGTCTCTTTCTGTGCCGAGGTGTAAACTTTGGCAGTGGGGAAAAAATTGTGGTTTACATCGCAGTTTTGGACGTTCCTACGCGCTTGTATATCTCAATCCTTCAATACGGTCTTCAAAGATCTTTAAATCCGCCTTTTTTCGAACCTTTAGAAAACAAGCTAGAGTAATCCATGGCCTCAGTGTATCGTTAAACCCTTTTCCAAGTTCTATCTAACCATATCCTATTAAGGATCGATGAGGTTACATGAATTGGTTAAATAGATAGACAGATGGATGGTAGGATGGACGGATAGATAGACAGATAGATAAAATAGGTTGACAGAAAGATAAAATAGATTGACAGATAGACAGACAGTTAGATAGATGGTTGATGGTTGGAGGTTGGAGGGACGGATGGATGGATTGATAGGTAGATTGGTAGATAGATAGTTTGATAGATAGATAAATGTTGACAGACGCATAGATGGATGGATAGTTAGACAGAGGGAGATAGATATACGTATATAGGTAAGCTCGTAGGGCATTACTTCAAAAGACCATTTGAAAGTACTTTTATACTTGTAGAACAGTACGAAAGGAAATATTTGTAGTTCAGCTGTCTACCGTTTCAACTATCTTCAACTATCTATTCACCATTATCAATCATCAATCTCGGTCTTATGTTACCAACCAAAGTACAATCAGCAACCAAATATTGCATAGCCGAACAAATTACTTTCAGCTAGTACATGCTGTTTAGTAGCAACCCTGCAGTTGGCATGGCAACTGGAGATACCACACTCGACTCTAAAAGAGTCAGGTCGCAAGTCAACAAAGCCGCTAACAGCGTAGCCACAATCAAAGCCACAACGCCCAATTTGCAGCGCACCACAAAAATGACAGATTGTAGACAGCTTATTCTAGTTTTCATTTCTTGCCTCTCTCTTCTCCATTTTGCAGCTACTTATGAGACAGAACTTGTGACAACAATAGAAGCGGGCAAAGTTGACTGCTTCTTCGTACCTGCACAGAAAGCTCAAACTTTGGAGATTGAGTATCAGGTTTATCTTAAAAAAAAAACACATACTTACCTACCATTTATAATCAAGCTTACTCTGAATTATTTAACTTTACAGGTTATTGATGGTGATCAAGGAGATCTTGATATCGATTTCACCATATCTTCCCCGACGTCTCAGTTTCTCGTAGCCGAGTCGAGGAAGAGTGACAATGCACACAAGTCTGTTTTTTTACAAAACGTTTCCTCATTTCCAGTTATGATAACAAATTTGTTTTCAGGGTGCAAATAGAAATAGACGGGGACTACAAAATCTGCTTTGACAACTCCCGCAGCATGTTCAACTCAAAGACGGTGTTCTTTGAAATCGAGTTAGGAAACGACGACGATGAGGGCAAAGACATCTGGGGGGACGACGACAAGAATTACTATGCGGGGCTTCAGGCTGAGGAAGTTTATGAAATCCAAATCCAAGATATTAAAGTTTGTTGGAACAGACATAAACTTCACAAGTTCAGAGCATTAAGAAATAAATTTTACAGGACTCGATCGCCAAAGTGCGCGGCCAACTACTTCACGCGCAGCAGCTGCAGGACACGTTACGCGCGTTCGAAGCCCGGGATCGAAATGTGGCCGAGAGCAGCTTCTCTCGAGTAAACACCTGGTCATTCGTTCAGATAGCCGCCATGGTGGCGACGGGATTCATCCAAGTCTTTATGGTGCGCAGTCTCTTTGACGACAAGTCAGTGGCGCATCGCTTATGGAAAAGAGGGAAACTCTGAAAAGTTCACTCTGACGAACTCAAATTTCAGAACTAGCTCTGAATATTTTTTTATACATTTTATTAATTTTTTTACAAAATTTCGCTGCTCATTACCTTGTTGAGGATACCCGAGGCCAGTTAAGCTTTTATGAATGACAATAACTTGCTGTGAGATTCATTGACTAAATTTAGATTCCTAGTCAAACTTAAGAAGAGAACAATACACAGAGAAGAAAAGCCAAAAATCCGCACGTGTATTTTCCGAATTTCTTCTCTCGCGTACCAATTTTAGAATCTAGCAGAAAGCCTTTCTAGGAATGTTTTGGTTCCATTTTACCTTGTCGCTAATGGGCTAGTCTGAAAGCCAATAGTATTTTCTTTTTTTCCAAATAATTTTAGTTACCAGGAATAGCCAGTTAGTCGTTTTTTTTTTAGGTGGTGAAATTATGCGACGATGCTTTGATCTTCGCTGCTGGTGAGCTTGAAGGCTGCGGAGAACTGGACGGCATGGGGCTGTTTGACCCGGAGCGTTGGAAGTTCAGATGAGCGTAAATGAGTAGACCGATGTCCTTGTGATCAGCTTCCATAGCAATCGATAAGGCTGTACTTCCGTCCTGTTTTTAATAAATTAGTAATTATATAATGATGAATTAGTTTATTTACATTAGGTTGCACAATTAAGTTTAACTACGTAGGAATTAAATTGTATACATTATTAAATAATACCTAAAAATAATTGATTACAATCAATTATAATAAAACTATAAAATATTAAACACACACAGTATTTTTTTTTAAATTAAAGGGATTAGTAGACTGTTTCAGCTAGGATCAGAGAACTGAAAGACTGACATTATCCTTCAGATGGAGATCAACATCAGGCTGTCCCAGCAAAAGTTTAACAATGGAGATGTGGCCGTGTTCCGCAGCACACATGAGAGCGGTCGAACCGTCAGCATCGCGCACGTTAACATCAGCACCGCAGGTGAGCAGCAGACGCACTACGTCGACGCGTCCGTGGCTAACTGCTAACATCAACGCTGTCTGTCGATGCTGCACAAAAAGAGAAAATTAATTGGATAATCAAGTTTTCACGTTCATCCATCAATTCTCATCAACGAATTTTTTCATTATGAAATTTGGAAAACAGTTATTAGAATGGAACTGGCGCGTACTTGAGTAGCTCTTGCGTTCACATCCGCCAAGGAGAAGAGCCGCTGAAGAACCTTCAGTTCCGTCGTATTCTGTGGCTGAGCCAAAGCAGCCAGCATTGGCGGTGTGTAACCAGCCTTGTTCCTCACCTCTGGATGGCACACCTGAGTACAAAGTACAACAAATGAGTATCAAATCGAATAAAGAGCAACTTAACTTTAGATTCAATATATTCTGAAAATAAATAAAATGTAATTACACCAATCTGACTACAATAAAACTTTAAACAGATTACAAGACATGCATGTATTATAAGAGTAAGTAGGTATGCATATCTATTTGTGCATCTATCTGTATATCAATCCATCTATCTGTCTATCTATCCTTCTATCTAGCTACCTAACTACCTTTCTATCTATTTATCTACCTATCAATTTATCTATCTATCATAGGCCACAAGTATGTCAACAAATGAAACCAACTTACTTTTGTATCAAGTAAAAGACTAACAATATCCCACTGCCCATGCGAGGCGGCATAGTGAAGTGCGGTATTGCCATTTGCATCGTCCAGGTTGACGACAAACTCTAACAGCTTCATGTTGATCGGTTCAATGTAGTCGATGTAGTCTTCGACGATGTTAGCATTCGCCGCACGTGTACTCGAAACCTAAAATCGACAAGACAAATTCAACTGAATCTCTTATTCCATTCGCAGAAAATCGACGACTTACGCTGATCCACTCGCGACGAACGATGTCGATGGCCGATTCATAGTTTTTCAGCTGAATCCGGTCAGACTTTAAGAAGGCATCACTGAGAACTTTTATCGCAGCTTTCATCTCGGTGCTGGGCTCTTTCCTGTAGGAAATCGTTCGTAAGAATTGGCTATTCGACCCGTTTCTACAACGTAGGATGAGTTCTCGAGTATAAAAACGAAAGTTTTCGAGTTAATAGCTATAGTGACCGAATTCTGGGCTCTTGATACGCCGGTTCGCTGGTATCTTCATCTTCGCTCTCTTCCGTTTCTTCTGCTTCATCGTACTCGTCCGACTCGATATGATCTTGATCAGCGGCGCTGTCATTGGACGATTCCGCAGACTCCTCCTACATCATAACGATCCAGAGATAAGTTTATACACGATTGTTTTATAAATCAAGCGGCACACTTACAGGCTGCTGCTGCTCCTCTTCGTTCACGGTCCAGGAAAGTTCGGTAGCATCATTCTGTGCGTCAGTCTGGGTCCCAGTGTCGATTATCGAGCGATCAGCCGTTTCCTTGAGTCGTATTTCACACTCCTGTATGATAGCAAGGATATTTCAATGCCACAATACCTTGATACCGGTATCGTCGAGTTGATATCGATATCAATTCCCATATCGATGCCATATTTCGAAGTTACCAAGCAACAACATACGGAAAATTTGAATCGTTACCGATATATCGGACAACCCTGCTGAAGCAAACTAACGTCCATATTCGCGATTCGATAGATCATATATCGATATCAATATCCTTTACCAATACTCATAAATCCATGTCGATACGATAACCGTACGACTAGGGAGTTTCCCGGATATCCGGATTATCCGGATAGGGAAAATGGATTCGTATACATTTCGAATCTGCACAATTAATACTCCACGTGGATTTTTTTTTACTGGATGAGAGGAATTCAGTTTATATCCATGCGTAATCTGCTTAGCGCTTGACCGTTATTAACACTGACCTTATTGACCTTAGCGTTATCAACCTTGCATAACCTGTAAAATATAGAGCGACCGATCAAAAAGACTTATTAGGTCTTTGCTTGAGCGTCCGTTTAGTAAGAACATACGTTGTTCATTTACTTAAAATTTAACTAAACCAGTCGAAAGTTGGGAGTCGAGTCTAAGATGATGTGTTGCAATAAACTCTTTTCTTTCAATGATTTTATACTCAGTGTCGACAGAGTAGCTATTGATTACGCAATATTATGATTATTTGAATCACTTCCTCCGAAATTAGAAATTTTTCATTTCGAATTCGGATATCCGGATAATCCAAGAACTGGGATCCGGGAAACTTCCTTTATACGACATATCAAAACCAACGAGCACCGATACATCAAAATTCCGATATCGATATACGGGATCACCTTAATTAAACGTATCCTCACGGAACTTCATCGCAATTTGTTACTACCCAGCTCCATTTACACAATACGCAGTAGGCAATACCGCTTAAGTGTTTATATAATATGCTCCAAATGTACCTGGCAAGGCGTATCGTGCTGGATTGCTACTTGCAAGGTGGCGATCTTCTTGGGGTTATCGGTATTGGAACCCGCGTGGCGGAGTTGACGATGTGCGCAGCGGTCGCACAGCAAGTCGTTGACACGTCCGTCACCAGCGCCCAAGGATCGTCGAGAGAGGACATCGGTCTGCGCGAACGTATTCACATGTGTTCTTGCTCTGGGTTTCGGAGGTTCCAGGAATGACAGCTACAGCCAATTAAAAGTTAAATTACCACTTGTAATATTAAAATAAATTCCAACTTGAACCAACCGAAAATAAGGTTTGCGTCGACGAAGTTGTCCTTTCAACAGAACAAGTTTGTGGCACGTTATCCTGAACGACGATTGGCTCTGGTTTGGCTTGGATGGGAGTATCTAGCTGCGTCTGTGTACCTGAATCGCTGCACGGTGGCGAAGGCTGTGACATTGCGCTCTGACAGCCGAAGTCACGCTGCTTGAGAAGAGTAGAGCTGCCGATATCACGCGTGACGGGCCGGCAGTCAGCACCTTGGTCGCGTGTGTCTGCAGTAACCAGCAGATTTTATTTTGATAATATCTACTTTTCATTGTACAAGGTTTTTTTAATGGTTAACCTCGTCTAAAAGCTAACAAGACCAACCAACGGCAACTCAATAAACAGCTATTACCCTTCGTTTCCTTCAGTTTCGCTGTAGCTTCGCTAAGCTGCTGCGCAAGTTTCCGTTTCTCCTCCTGCAGCACCGAAACTTTCACCTGCAAAACGACCAATAAATACGTTATTTTATCACCGATCGATACAACTTGTTTATTTACGTTAAAATATTACTGGATAGTTACAAGCATATGGGATCGATACCTGTAAAGCGGGGATCATCTTGACCTGCTGTTCCAGTTCACGCAGTTTAGCCAAGCTGCTGGCCATCTGACCCCTAATAACCTGTTTCAATTACATACCGGTTTCAAAATTACCATCAAAATAAAAACACAAACATTGAATACCTGAAGCTGCGAAGGCGAAGCGTCCACATCTCTGTTACCCGCGCCCTTGTCTACAACAATTCGAAACCGTTATCTTAACTTGTTTTCCATTTGACGTAGAGGGAGAATAACAAAAACTTACTAATTGTCGTCGACGAAAGCAGATCAAGAGTTGATGGAGGAGGAGCCGCCACAGGGGTAGTGGGCGTCTTTGACGTAATGGTTAAAGCAGCTTCAAAGTCGTCGACAACTTTTTCAAGTCCTGACAGGGCCGCACCAGGGAGACCAATCACGTCTGGTTGCACATGGTTGACTTTGTCCCGAGTCTCGTTCTGCGTGTCCTTAATGGGAGGCAGTCCTGTGCAATCAAACGCAAAATTACAAGTGGTTAACGAGACTCAGTCCTACGACAAAGGTTAACGTACGAGGAATGTTGCTGTAAATGGGTGTCGGTGCCAATCCTAGCAGAGCCTCCATGGAGCTGCACTGGAGACGGCGTTTCCTCCGATTCTCTCGCATCTTGCGCAGGTCCTCGCCCATCGCTATGGATTCGCAATACCGAACAAAGTCAAGGTCGATGTGAAAGCCATACGGACAGCACTGACAGCGCAGTTCTCCAGATGTCTCCATTTTGCTCTGCAATATTTGAAAAAAAACTGTTTTAGTCACAATCTTTATAGTTACCGGCGTTTGTTCAAAAACCTGTGTCTGCGCTAACAAAAAAGTCATCCCTCGAGATCCCTTTGGCACGGAGTGCCTGGGGGGAGGCTTCGGAGGCTGGTCAACTCCCATTACATGACCTACAGAGTGGCAAAGTAAACAATGAAACGGCTACTGATGAACGAATTGCGGCTTTACAGTGTTCTTGATGAATCTTTGTTTAATATTGCAACTACCTCACATATTAAATAGCTGACGCGTTAACTATACACTGTTTAGGTTGTGCAATGAGTAGTACATATCGCCAAGTAATTTTTTTCTCTCACTCAGTTACTCGTAAAACAGAAACTCACGTACGCAAAGGCCCTGTTCTGTTTGTTCTGGCGATACTTTGAATAAAAGATGCTAAACAGGTTTCCCTTTTTAATGTTGTATTGTTAAAACTCCTATAAAACTGTAACCACAGAGCTCACGTAGGAGATAAAATCCACTTAAAAGTGCCTTAAACAATACACGATTTGTCCCTAAAATAAAGAAACCAATTCAGAAATACCTAACAGGTGTGCTTTGTTTGTCTACAACTCAACAAAACCAAACCGAACCGAAGAACTGAGTAACCGGTTACTTCAGAAAGGAAAGTAATCACTTTGGTCAAATGTCAATTTTTTTCCTGTCTTTTACAACATTCTTTTAAATTAACGACTTATGATTCAAGTGCAGTTAAAAATTATCCTACCAATCAAATTGTTATGAAATTCGTGATAGTAATATTGTTTTATTTCAGCTGCGCAAATTACAATTGCACACCCAGTCCCAGACATATTCTTTATAATTTTAGGATACAACACAAAGTAAAAAATATTTTGCTCTTGTTAATAAAAAGATTTCGATATAAAAATATGAATTGCATATTTTTTAAGTTGTTCAAATATCCGATAAGCAGCATTAAGTTTCCCTGCCTAAACTAGCCGGGCCAAGTTCGTCTTCCAGTCGAACATCGTAATCACTCCATCTGTCGAACAGTTTAAACGGTCGCTGCTGCCAAGTTTTCCGCTGCCGAAGAGAGTCGACATCTTTCTGAATTTTTTTAAGTTTCTTGAGTAACGGAAGAAGCTTTTGCTCCATCCACTCGGATATGGTAAACACGTCGTAAACATCTTCGAGCGTCTCCACGGCCTGCCGCGTTAAGGTGTTGACCGAACCTTTCATGTAGGCCAGATCCCGAGTCAAGTCGTCCAGGCGAAACGGACTTGAAAAATTCCGATTAACGCTGTATTCGGTCAGCCATCCCTTACTAAAGGTTGTTTGGCGAACATACTTTTCTACCTGTATTGTAAAAAAAAGTATATTTGAAACGAAAAAATAAAACTGAATCGTTAAAGTAAGTCCGTACAGTTTCCTCGACACGCAGAAAGCGGCCTATCATCTTGAAGAAAGTAGAACCCGGGAAAAAGCACCAAGACATCTTATCGTGAAGGTATGGGTCGTAGTACAGGTCGGGAACTCGCTCGTACTTGGGTGAACGGGAACACGACAGGGTCTCGTAGAGAAGCGGAGCAAGCGAGTTGTTCAAATAACCATTGGACGTTGCCACTAGATTCAGTGCCAACGACGGCAGTGCAGCCGGCAAGAGCTCGCAAAGGACCGAGAAGTGGTCGTACCGCTGCCAGCCGGTTATCATCAAACCACGGAAACCTTCGCGAAACTTTTTGCCTTCGTTTCTCGCAACCTATGTTACAAAATAAAGGATACATGTATAAAAAATATAGAATATAATGTGACTATAATCATAATAATAAAACATTTATAGCACTATTAATATATATAAAGAAACATTATGATATAAAAGATAAATGAAACTATATAGCCAATAATGTAAAGAACATACATAAAAGGTTAGCATGCGATATAGAATTTTATATGTTGTTAAACGCTTCTCAGCGAGTTGGTTTTCAATACCGTCAGCCAGTTCTGGTTGTTTTCCAAGTGTCTCTTGACATTCGGTGCTACCAGCGTCTCTCCAAAGGCCCCTTTAAAGGCACTGGATCCCCAAACGGCAGGAAATACGTCCGCAAAACGGTCAAAGATATGCGGCCCAACAAACCGGTACACATTCTCGGCGTAGACCTACAGAATGAATTTTACTTTTTACTTGTATGTTTAATTAGTCTTAGCAAATTAGAATGGCGAATTTCAAATGTTACATTGATACATAGTTAATTTCCAGCAAACTAAATTGTCAGATTATTACCCAAACAACCGGTTCAACCAGATTTCCAATCGATGATTCCCGCAGCGATTCAGGTGAAAAGTTGCGCAGCATATCGTCCCAGATAAGCGGTGTCACTTTGTACCTTATGAACATTATTTATAGTCGCATTTGTTTCCCTAAGGATTGTTCTAATGAATTACTTGGTCTTGACGTAACTAGCGACTCGAGTCACATGGCCTAAAAACAGCTCCTGCGTTGTTTTGGCGCTGCAGAGTGGACATTCACCAATGTGGTAGACCTCGTCACATCCAATATGGATGTACTTGCTCTTGGGATGCATTTCCATCACCTACAATATCAATTTTTCTTTCTTATACCAGTCTGAATATCGATCTTTCAATCTAGTCGAGTAAGATTAATACCTGGTCAATAACCAACTGAATTAGATTGAAGGATTCGTTCCGTGACGGGCAAATTGACTCCGCGTTATCAGCGTTCTCTCTCAGCTGCATGAACTGCTCCAGCTTCAAAATAAACTCCATGTGACCGAACGTCTGCACTAGCGGAATCACCTCGAGATCATGAGCGGCAGCTGCACTTAATATACTTTCAACCTGGAGAAAAGCATTTGAATCAAGAAGTAGTTACACAAGCAAATGCGGACAAGAAACTTCATGTTTGATACTTTAACCAGTGTTGTTCGATATACGAATTTCTTGATACTGATAATCAGTACAGTTTCCTTGTCAATAAGTAAAGTTATTATCGATACGATTGAGGCCAAAAAGCATCGATATATCAAAATTTCGATATCAATATTGAAGTTCTGGACAAGAATGTTGAAAAAAAACTAGTAATGACAACAAGTATACGATGTACCAATAAGGTCTCTTAATATCGATATCGATTTCCTACTGATATCGATACGACAACGATACGGTATATTAAGGCCAAAAAGCATGGATATATCGAAATTTCAATTTCAATATCGATATAATGGGCAACTCTTTCGAGGAAAACCAGAAAGCGTTATTAACGATACGATATATCAATAAGGTATCGATATTGGTTTCCTGATTGATATTCAGAATGCTTATCGATACGATAAGGATACCGTATAGTATATCAAGGCCAAAAGACCTTCGTTACATCAATATATCAATATGGATATTGACATTGCTCTAAACAACCAACCTCTTTCCTCGTGTAGTGATTACGAGCAGCTATCGGCTTGAGAACACCATCAAAAGGAAACATGTCCTCGTATTCTAACAGAAGACCTGTTGCCCCGAGTTTGGCCAAAATGGGCAGAATCTTTTCAAGATAAGCCACCGATGGTGGGGCTCCTTTCAGATCCAGATGAACCACACGTCGCTCAGGTACAAAGACAGGGAGATTCTCCGTCTCGTTGCTCGTTTCACGATTCATTTCTACGCTATTCCCCAGGCTGAAGTGGTCCTGCGAAGGATAAACGGGTCGTCTGACTCCGTACCCCTTCAACGGGGCCGCTCCCGGTTGTATCCCCCTGTAAAGCTGCCTTGGAAGCTCTATCAAAGTATACGAGAATCTAATGAAGCCCGTACTAGCAAATACTATGTGACAAGAGTACCGTTAGGCGACTGCTCGTGTCTGGTTTCAGGTACTGCGTTCTCGGCAGGTAGTTCGACGACTTCAGCAATTTCGACATCACTGTGATCTCCTCGTTTGGGTGCCAGGGCGACTTTTTGTTGGATTCGTTCAAAGTCGGGCTGAGGTACGGGGTTTGCAGACGGTAGGCTACCATGTTCGCTAGTTGCATGTTGAGCTTTGGTCACCCTAACTGAAGCACTCTTTCCACTGCTTTGACAGTAGAAAACGAGCCCTAAAACAGCTAGCACCAATGCTGAAAACAGCAGATTTCGTTTCTGCCGTACAGAATACGGGACATACTTGCGAACAAACATGTTAATAAAATAAATAGATTTACTTTAATCATATAACATAACCACCAAACTTTCTCGTTTTAAAAAATTGCACAAGCAGAACTTAACTTATGATTAACTTCACAAGCCAGCAATGTAAACAACTGTGCTACTTTAACAAAAGACGAAACTTTTGAACTCAAACGCCAATAGGAAAACTAGAGACTAAACTAAAGTTTAAAAACCAAACAATTCAGCTAACATTACATTAATCCTAAAGCTCAACCATGAAAAGTTAATGTTTCTCTCTTTGAATATTACAGCGCAATCATTCGGTCGTTAAATCTGACATAATTGCAACTGCAGCGGCTGTTTCTTAAAAACATTGCAGGGTGTTTCTTAAACGCAGCTGCCATTGTAGATTATTGAAACGCATGATGCTCAGTAATTTCAAGTACTTTATCACATAAGTAAAAAATAGTGCATTACTGATTTCGGATAAAAATAATGGATGACATGATGACGAAAAATAGAATAACACTTCAAGAAAAGCGATAGATGGCTACCAGCAAATTGCCTGCTGGATCTGGGCGAATATCAGCAGTTTCAGCAGTATTATAGACAGGAATCCGAATTCCCATGTCGAATTCAGCGAGGTGGAATTTCCAGTTAAAGATGATATATAGATTTCTGGAGATTCGAGAAAGATCCTTCACTCGCTTGGGAACTCCAGGCGACCAGGAAGCACGGCGCGTGTTGACGACAACGGGCATGACTATATAAGCGCAAAGAGCCCGTTCTCCTCCTTAATCTGTTTAACGATGCGACCAATGGTATTCAGCATCGTCGTACCGGCTTATTTGGGCCTCGTTCAGAAGCTGCGCCAATATCCGGGAACAGACAGCGTTCTCCCTTACGCGAAGGGGGTGACCTGTTGAGATCCCTTGAAGAGACGACTGTATCTAAACCGAACTCTAGGTTGCAGCTAGCCTCTTGCTGACTCAAGTTAATACCCGTCTTTAAAGCTCTCTTAAGACGCTCTTTTCCTGCAGGTGCTTGCTTGGACTCGAGACAGAACTTTCTATGAATGCAGGATTCTTCAAAATGGACTGTAACACCTTCCAAGGCATACGTCCTGGAAAAGTTGACCAAGTTTTCACTAGCTTGACTTGCTCATCTTCTTGTCCTCGCCGTTGATCCGTTTACTCGATTCCAGTGAATGTGCTGATGAAAGAACTTCCATCGCAATGACCAACCGTTTTCGAGAAGCGTAATATCCATTCGTACGTTACAGGCACTGCGAACCGATCGAGTGTATTACGGTGAGGACATCCCCACGACTGTATCAAAACCATGAACAAGTATAGATAGTGATGATACAAATAAATCTGAAGAGTTACAGGACAACAGGACAAGACCCCATTGAGTAATCCGGCAAAGATATGGGCGCATCGGTATCTCCTCCAACTTTTTAAGGACGAGTGGGGAAATGGGCTAAACGAGCGTTGATGTATCAGTTCACAATGACATAAGGGGAATGTTGGGGGAAAGAGACTACAAATGGGTAACGCGGGATGGGATTAAGACGGATCACATAACAACAGATCGATCAGACTACTGAAACTATCGTCTTAAAGAATTAAACCTGGTAGGGTTTGTATACGTGAAAGCAGGTAAACTCTCATCTCTTGGATTATTCTCTCAACTAGAAGATGGAAAGTTTCAAATTAGCTCATATACTCGTTCCATTCACGAGTTTATATTCGTTACTGTATCCCCCTCTTGCAGAATACCCGCCATAACAGAAGTAACAACAAACTAATATTATGTTATTCTAATACAGGTTGTTTTACTCCCAAAGACAGCGCCTCTTATCTTCACAATCTCTCGACTGAGGGGCTGATTCTCAAAAGTAAAATAAACAAGTTGTGCAAATCTAATGCGAATTCGTGTGCTAGATGGTCGATTCTTATCGTCTTAACCTTGATGTTCTTTATCCGACTGTCTCATTAAGTGAAGCCATCAGAGTAGCACCTGGATACCAGTTTTGCCCACGTAACTGGAGGGTAAAGAGGGAAAACCACAACAAAACGTCGCTCTGACGAGACGAGATCGGCCAACCGCTGTATGTTGATCAATAAAGAACTTAGTAACAGAAAGGGACAAAAAGCCGTCCTGATAAACAAATATCCCTTTTACTTTCTGCTACACGTCGGCGACAGAAGAACGTGTCAATTAGTTTCTATTTGCCCTCACGTTGAGGGTCGCTCACTTATTCATATAAATAAAAGGAGGCGACTCTGCTGCACGCACTGCAGCAGCTACTCCTCATGAAACATGTACAGCAGCAAATCGATATAGAACTCATTGTTAATGCCTGTGTATTTATCCCTGTCTGAGAGGGGGTAACAAATGCTCCGTTATCAATAAAGAACAACTAGAAAGGATTGCTCGATTCCCGACACAGAGGTTTTAACTTCCTCGGTGGGGGAGTGTACTTCCGCTGTATCGATGAAGGCACAAGCTGGAACTCGGCAGCTGCTGCAGCCACATCGCGCTGTCTATCCAGAGTCTTGGCTAAAACACGCAGAGCAGTCGCTTTTTGCCGTAACTCGAAACTGACTAAACTGTCCGTAATAGGTGAATCCAGTCGATTGAGGCTCTTCAGCGATTCTCGGCTTTGGCTACTGCGATTGAAGCTTAAGTCCTGATCACAAGAATCCTCTTTAACTGGAGATTCTCGTTCGACGAGGTCATCAGAGGAACTGGCACTTGGATCGCAATCCTGATGGTCTTCGACGCGGACGAAACGAGGATCAGTCACTTTATGGGTAGCCGTCCGTAAACGACGGTGCGCAACGGCCGATTTCGGGCGATTTGTGGATGTCATTGTGTCCTCTGGTCCGACTGGCCACTAAAGTGGTTTCTAGTCGTTCACTGCGGCCTATATCTTGGAAAGAAACATGCGCAGACCCTATTTGACCGTGTTACCACCTGACATTCGCCCCTACAAGAACCCCTCGAAACTTCAAATCCCAGATGATAGTTACAGTAATGTTAATCGAAACTGTAAACCCTCGCATTCTTATTTAAAATTTTAATATTTTGTAACTTACACACATTCTGATTCTCCTTGACGATAAGAGACCACATGAAACGTTCATTTAGACTGCTCATTTTAGAAATTACAAAACTGAATTTAAATTTTTTGGACAAGATGGAGATTCGCGTGCCTCGCCCTTTAAATGATTAAAAAACACGAGCACAGTCAATATTCCTGATTGAAAAGCTTAGCGCGTGATGCCATCAAAGCGAGCACGTTGCCTGCAACATGCAACCCTATCCGGCACACAATTCCCACGCCAGGATTTATATAACTTCAATGTTTATAAGTACATTGATCACCAGGCTACCCTAACTTGAATTAAACAAAAAATTAGATTAGTTTGCTCAAAGTGTTACCACGTACAGAACAATTTTTCAAAGCAGACTAAACGAATGGTGTATTAGCCCATGCGATACAGAATCTTCCCCGCTGAAAATCTGACTATATCTTACACCACGAGTTTCTCGAAACGGCCCAAAAGAAGCTCCATGTCAAAAGAATTCAAATTTTTGCGGAGTGACAAAACAATATACAAATCAAATTTCTTTCTCCAATCTCCTCTTCTTTTTTTTGGTTTTATAAAATCCAGCTCCCCAGGAGGAATGCAGTGCCTTGGTTCTCAAATAAAAAAATTACATAATAATAAGGGGTAGGGGTGTACGAGGACAGCAAAGTTCGGGAGGTTAAACCTGAAAATAGAACGTGTTTTTATTTATTATTTTTTTAATTTTAGTTATCTATTTTTTTGTACAGGTTTACTATGCAAAGAATAGAAAATTCACCTTAATCAGCTTTGGGTTCCTCAGCCGTTTGTTCGTTCTTCTGCACCGCCGGCGAATTGATCCAGCGGTTTCTGTCCGAGCGCCTTCCATCCAGCTGCTTCCTTAAAGAGCTAGATGGGAGAATCGGTTAGCAACCCAGCCGGACAAGTATTCAACTTAATTGACATTAATTAAAGTGTATAACAACTTTGATAAGCAGTTAAAAGAAAGGAGGTAGACAAACCTCAAGTCTTCTTCATCGCCCAGGTATCCAGCAGCAGATCCTACGTGATCCTTCCTGACAGCCGGCAGTTTGTAATAATAACCGGTGCGGTAACCCTAATAACCAGCCATTTAAAATTGGCACCTTTAAATTAACCAGTAGTTTTACTAATTATCAATCTGTCATATTACTATTAACCTGATGATTTATGCTATTGATTGGGTAATAAACCACTATTATTCTACAGCGACTACTGGTGATTTGGATTGGACGATGACTTACGGCGCCATCCAGGACACGCATGTAAGCTTCAAACTCCATCTCTCCGAGGTTCCACTGCGGTCCTTGCGACCTGGCGCTCTCGGCGCTGTCCTCTCCCTCCGTGCCCATGCGGACTTTGACGCGTCCGGCAGCGGTCATCTCAGCAGCTCTCCTAACGACATCCTTTTAAAGAAGTACGGCAAGTCAATAAAAGACATCGAATTTTAAAATACCCACTTTGAGGTTGGTATGGCTTAAACAGAACTTAACTAAAACAAGGTTTTCAGCGGTATGAAAATCTTTAAATAGCCAACGTGTCCAACTACTAGTAGTTTTCTAAAAAATGTAAATACATGTCTGTAAGTGATAACACAAGTTTAATAGAACCACTCGGATACTTATCAATGGGAATATCCCAAGTAACTAATTAAAAAAAAAAAAAGACTCGGCGATACTTTGCTTTTAAAAATAAGATGTTAAATTGCATAGATACCAAACTGCGTTCGCGAGCAGCGTCCGAAATGGGTATTAAATTGTCCACTCCTGCAGCCATCATGCGGACCTGGTGTTCGCAGGCCAGAATAACCGTATACAGACGAGCAAAAGCTTCCTCGATGGTCTCGCCCAAGACGACCACGCCGTGATTCCGCAAAAACATGACCTGCAATAACCAAGAGAAAAAAAACACCATTTTTAAAAAGTATTTAATTGAATTGTTTAACAACGAAGTTGTCTAATGTTTACTTAACATATTAATTATCTGCAACCCAATGGTACTTGGAGTGTAATTCACAGTAACGGAATTCGTACTCGATCGAAAAAATAAAATAATTAAACATTATAATCAGTAGTGTAAATTACCTTGTTCACAGGGCCAAGGTTCTTCACAATCAACTCGCGTTCACTGGGGTCGATGAGGATACCGTAATATTCGTGGTAGCTGATACCGCCGATGGTCAGCGATTCCTGGCTCAGGTGCATTAGCCCCTGCTTCATAGCTGATACCTATCGTTAACAATTTATTCCATTATTTCTGTATTTTTTTTAACGTGTAGTTTATTAGTAACACTACCGCAACAATTGGCGGGTAGTGGATGTGGAGAACGCATTTGGCATCTGGGCGGCTGGCATGCACAGCAGAGTGAAGTACAAATCCAGCCACGTTGACTCCGAAATTGGTCGAACCAGCGCCGACTATGTTGCCCTTAACACGACAATATTTTTTTTTAATGAAAAGAACATAACAATTAATGTAACAACTACAGATTTAAGCTATTTACAAGGTTATAAACAAATAGTCAGAAGTACAGCATCAGAAATCTGGTCATGTCAAACGAAACTAGTGAAAAGGATACCTGCAGATCAACTTTCACCAAGGAGGAGGCAGTAATCTCGCTGTAAAGGAGTCCGAAGGGGTTCAGTAGGAAATGCTCCTCTTCGTCACTAACACGAACCTGAAATACGTTCTCTTATCAATTAACTATCATTGCTGGGAATTTTTATTTAATTATTACAGTAAGGTGATTGTAGATGGACTGGGACCATCCCAGCAGATCTACAAGTCTGTAGAGAGCAGCCAGTTTGCAGCGGAGCTGCTTCTCTCCCTTGGCGTAGCCGCTGGCCTCGGTGCCACGGATGTCGTTGATCGGGATGACACACTGCGGGATCCCGCCCACCCGCTGAAGACCTTTTAGTTAAAAAAAAAAATTAAGAAATAAAAGAGATAGGGCTAATTCCAAATAAGCTGTAACTTACCAATGCCCGTAATGTCCGAAATGTGCTGCTGGAGGGCGAATAAACCCGCGGCTCCGCCTTCCCTGATCTGCCGTTCGACCACCCGCTCAACACCGTCGCGATAACGATGACTGGTTTAACAGTACAGATTGAATAATTACAGTTAAACCTGTTAGGGTGGGAATAACAAGTACCTCTCGTTCAGTGATTCTTGCTGTTTCGGTCCTTGACCGTCTCCGTTCAGCTTCTCCTGCTCTGCGTTGATAGCTGCCATGGCGACGCTGTGGACGAGGAAGTGCCGGTCGTGGAACTGAACAAAATCAAGGTTAAAGATGACTCTTATGTAGAGAATGACAGTCAAGAGCGGACATCTATCTATTGCTTCTAGCGCTATCTTATCATTGGAAACATTTGCAGCCTGGACCCTGCTTCGTCTCGGAGATAATACTTTAGACTGTCCTTTCTTGTCAAAGATAAAAATAATGATTAATACACTATTCCAGTCTATTAAACAGTTATTACGACTGAACTCCATAGCCACTTTCTTTTACGGCCAAGAGCTTCACGTGACAATTTAAATCGTCAATTGAATGCGTTCAATTTGGTGAAATGACGCATCTTTGACTGGTATGTAATTTTCAGCGAACGTTCAACACGGGTTGTAAGTAAACCGGGTAGACTGAAAGAACAGACCTCTTAATACCCGTCTAACGTTTCAAACAACCGGGCACACCCATTCAACCCACACACACATATAACATAACCGAACTTCGTACAACCAAAACAAACCAATCGACCGCAAACATTTCATTTCTTAAAAATCTATTTCTATGACAGTTAAAATTAAAACTGATCCGGAATTGCACGATCAAAATGAAAACGATATAATAAAGGTGAAATAAATAGTAGTACCTGGAAAGACTGTAGCGGTTTCTATGGGGATGGCAGCCGAGCAACAGCAAGCAAAGCGGCTGTCGTCCCAGGATCAGCTTCTGCTAATATTAGAGGCGGCGTTGCCAGATGTCCTTATTTATTATATTTCAGAGAATGCCTTTCCCACAACTTACCTTTGAGTGTTATCTGCGGTTTTACCGAGCGTTTTTCCCCCACGTCTATTTTTGGCTCATTAAAAGACTCAGACGTGGTATTTTTTTAAGATTAGAATGGAAAACAACGCATATCTTGTATCTGCGCTAAGCAAACAGAGACGCAACCAAAGAGACTTACTTGATACGCATTAACCCACTTTTAATTCATCATTATTAAACACATTACTGTTATCGTAACCCAGGAGGTTAAGGAATTCATTCAGTTTTCTCAAAGCAGTAAATGGTGACCCGGAAGATCTTGGCAACAAAATTTAAAATGCTCTATGACTTTGAGACAATTAAGTATCATTCTTATTGCAATTTACCTTGTAATGTTATTACCCAAATAGAGATATGTAGTTGCAATGAATACACAATTCAGGTTACCGGCTCGGGTAACTTCTGAAGCTAACTTTATCGTATCCCACTTGAAAGTACCTTTGACTATGTTGGTAGTACAGTCTACAGCAAGAGCGAAACATAAGGTTTCGGAATGACGGGGAATTATGCTAATTTTTAAATTACCTTTTAAGATTTCAGTTTGACAAAACTAATGAATCGATTCAAACGAAAACCTACGAGTATATCAAGTATGCTATGTTCTATACTCGACATTTTTTGGGGCTACTGTAACGTTGAAACTGTGGGAGTAATAAGCAATCAGCTGTCCACTAATATTGAACCCATTTTCTTGATTTGGACTGGGACATCGCTTGACTGTTATATCTTCAACTTTACGAGCGAGTAGGACTGTCGCAGATGTCAACAGTAAACGATGTCAGTGCGTCTACTGTTTAAGTATTCAGCAGACCTCTTTGAATGTCTCTCTTTTCAGGCTTTTTTGGCCAAGTTCAGCGACAGCAAGGTCGACGGACATCCTATGATCATTGCAGTTGCAGAATTTACTGTAAAAATGTAAATCTGAAGTTGAATTTGTGAAATCCCAAAACGGAAGAAAATTGCAAAGACTGTGCAAAATTAGAATTCGAATATGTGTACCAGAGCTAAAACAACGACGAAGTTTGGAGAAATTATCCGATTCGAAGATTAATTATTCGACAAATATAGAACGTGTATCTTGTTTACCGTTTCGACAACCAGGGTTGTTTCCTTACTTAACTAATATCAAGATTGAATTATCACTAATTGCCTTGAAGCTCCTGTGATATGCTCAAGTACACATGCACTCTTGGTCCCTATTAGTCTTACGTGCCAATTACGTGTGTTGATCTTATCATGTTTGTTCATATAGTTCTGATAAGTTTAGGTCGAAGGGAAAAGGACATTAATACTTTCAGTATTCAAACTTGAAGGATCGTGGATCGATTCAATCTTTCCTTCAGTAGGCGTTTGAATGAATGAATCCAGGTTTATCCAATGTTATGGACTGTGCTATGTACTATGCAATTAGTTACGACCATCATTTATTGCTATGGCTTATAACACTCTTTTTACGTGATTCATTAAGTTGTTTAAACCTATAATCAATCAAGTAGGTATCGACGACTAAGAACTAAAACCGAGCTTCCTATATAACCTCAATAAACACGAAAATTGTATGTATTTTTTGAATACCGAAAATAGATTAACGTTGCAGTTCAAAGTAAAGACGACAACAAATGGTAGCTTTGCAGATCAAGATAAACTTTGTATTTTCACTGCACGTTTTACAGTAGGAGACCATAGGCAAAGTACTTTTGACGGCGGCGGGGAGATAAAAGAGAAAATCTGGGTCGTAAAAGCAAGACGATTCACCAACCGGGCTAGACAAAGGTGCTTGTTCTGAAGAAGCCAGTTTAGCTTTCAGGCTACGAATAAAGAAAAGATTAATGTGAATTACTCGGATTAAGCATGAGTTTACGCACTCTGAGAGGGTAGAGGAACGTAAAAGCTTCATCACGACCGTGTTTATTCTCAGCAACGCAAGTGTATCCTCCCATGTCCTCCCAAGTAAGATGGCGAATGTTCAGATCGCCGTTGGGTAGTACCTGGAACATGCAATTCCATATTGAATATGAATGAAAAGAACATGGAAACAGATTGGTTATACCAAGACGTTCTGAAACCAAGAGAAGGCAAGCCACAGACGATACCCGTGGGGAGAAATAGTTCATGTTGTTACCGCTAGGTGGCTTTCACTCATTTGTAACCGTTGTGAAGAAAACCGGTTTCTTTCGTTTAAGAACAACAGGAAACTTTTGTAGCTTTGCTAAAACCAATTTGACTTGTTTAGTTAAGGATGTTCGTTTTACAGAGTGACGCTTTCCAAAACCGGAATCACAGCTAGCGCCACCTATCGGTAAACATATTAACTAAGAGAAGCCGTGATCCGGGGCTTGCCTTCACTCTTGGTTTCACAAGTCTTGCGTGGTCAAATACGTGATATTTTTGACTGCTAGTAATGATGTTTCCTTCTCCACTGAGCCAGAAAACGTGCGGGCGAGGGTTTCCGACGACTCTGCAAGTCAAAACAGCGTCTCTACCTTGAGTTTCGATGTAGGTACTAAACCACATGGTAATTCTGGCTTCCCTGGCACCAGATGCTTCCATTTCGTGCTTGGCTCGGCACACGGTTCCATTGAAGGGCGACATACCTAATTTACATGGTTATTTCAAATGAAACTGAATTCTGACTTTAACTGAGTTTAACTTCAATGAATTCAAAATAACTTTACAAGTTTTACGTACTTCTACGTAGGAAAGTGATAACTGCGATTTGAAACGTTTGTTAAGGGTACCTTCAACATGGACGTAAGTACTGGAAATGACCCGTTCGATGAGCGATTCAGCAGCGCACGTATAGATACCCTCGGTATCGAAATCCGCGCAATCGATCTTCAGCACGGAAGTAGTCGTCACGACACCTTCACTGGAGACTGGCTCGTTTTCAGTGATCTTGTTTGTGTTCTCCTCTGGATCGTACATGTCCTGGCATGTTTAAAAAACCACTTAATCTTAACTTAATTACATAACTACTTCCTTACTGACTTACTATAACACTATATAAATGTACTATAATACTATGCAATACCATATACTACCACACTACAAATACTGTATATGACGTATTACTTCATTGCTTAGTCAACTTAATTACAGTTTGATAATCTAGAATAAATTTAGGGGAAATAGGGAAAGGGTGTACCACAATACCGTATAATACTTGTATCCTACACAGTGCTGAATGATACTATAAATAGTATCTAATCGCATATAATACAATAACAATTCATACGACTGAATTACTTATCTTCGTACTGAATGACGTCTAATAACAACAAAAATTACTTGAGAGAATCTAAGAAATACACTTGGAAAACAGGTAAGTTGCTAGTATACTATAGTACCACCTAATAAGTTGTATACTGTCTAATACTGTACTGCAATCCTATGTAATACCTACTACTTAATTAGTTAGCACTCATAGTTGATTACATCTTAAACCGACTAGACTTAATTCAGGGAAACTACAAAATGCACTTGGATAGAAGCTAACCTGTTAGTGTATTATAAAACCATACAGTGCTATATGATACTATATAACAACATGTAATCGTATATACAACTATAGTACTGTATAGTGATGTACAATAATCCTATACAACTAAAACTTAATACTCATACTGAATTACACTGATCCTTATTTAAAAACTTAGGGTGGTGGATGATACAATGTAATAGTACCTCATCGTGTATGAAACTGTATAGTACTATACTTGAATTCCATTTTAACCATTGAAATTAACTGAATAGTTTTAAACTTGGACAGAAGTTAACTTTTCGAGGGACGAATTCGAACCTCAGTGATGAGATCTCCATTTTTCATCCATTGAATCATAGCCGGAGGACTTCCAGTAACTTCGCATCGCAGTTCCACGTTTTCATTAACCGAGACGACAACTTCGCTCGCCGGTGCTGAATGGATGCGCAGAAAGCCCGGCATTTTCCTTTTCGTGATGCCCCGTCTCTCTGGACCGTCTTGAAAACAATGTGAAATTTCATCAAATGTTAAAATCACATACTTATTGGAAGACTCTACCTAATCCCAGGTGAAATGGCGGGCGATTCAGTTTAAGTGCTTCCTCCTGAAAGGAGACAACATATATTCTTCGATGAGCCAGGGTATCACGTCGCTTAAAAGAGGTATCACGTAAAACAAAGGCCCTTGCAGATACTAAGAAATGTAATGCCTAATTAATATTCTACTGATATTGTATCACATATATTACATATGTACATTTATAGAATTACAATCTTATGAAATTAAAGCTGAGTAAAATCCTGCAGGTTACGGAAACCGTGGCAAAAACCGCGGATTACAAACCGACATTTTAGAAACACCGGCATAATGGCGGGAAAGTCAACAAATACCGTCACGTACAAAACAATCCTAAATCCGAAAGCTTTTCAGTATCTCTTTAACCACAGAAAACTTGAAACCTGGAATAGTATTGGCAAAACTTAATTAGAGTTTCTGATTATTTGTTATTTGTAGCAAATTATGAAAAGAAGGACGGAAATCATACAAGTTGCAACAAAGCTGCTATTATCATATGTCATTGCCAGATACACCACAATTCATCGCGAACTACAATCTGTTACAACTACAACGACATATCGACAATACTAATGAACACCAACAGCGTATAAGATATTCAACTACCTATATCTATCTATCTTACACAACAACTATCTACTTGACAACATCTATCAATTTAACGATAAAACGAGAACACATGACACTGATATGATGTAAATGGAATCAAAAGCCAAGCTGTTTACCGCAATCAGGTGTTTTCGCTGCAGAAAGGGCAAGGCGCTCGCACCGGCGGCGACGTGCAAGGCCAGGGAAGCAGCCAGCAGCGCAACGACAGCAAGCAAGTTGCTCAACTGACGCTTACTCATCGTGGAGAGTGCAAGTTTTCAAGGTAGCCCAGCAGCTAAGCGGTAATTGTCTGCCTTAACTGTGGCTCAAACCACCGGCGAGCTGCTCTTTTTAAACAAGAAGCCAGCCTGGGTAGCGCGCAGGTTCTTCGCGCGCGCCCAAATGGCACTAACCACTCCACCCACACTGGCCTTTTTCAACCATCTCTCTCTCTCTCCCTCTCTCTTTCTCTCTCTCTGTGTGTAGACGAGTAATACAGTACCGAGAAACTGGAAATGAAATCGTGATACCAGCTTCCCTCGTAGATTCCCATCAGCAGTATATCTGGACGCTTGCTATCCATTCTACTTTTTCAAGAAGATTTAAACTTTGAGTTCCAGTTAACTATCTATTATATCTGTTAGTGTCTTTAGTATGGTATTACTATTCTCCTGAGTAACGCTGTCCTCGTAGATTTCAGTCAGCAGTATTTGGATGCTTATACTATATATCCTTTGCACACTTTCCCAATATGTCTAATTATTTAAACTATAACCTTAGTATTACTTAAATCTATTGTTATTTAGTTATCTGCTAGATTATAGCTACTGTATCGATTTATTATGTTATTATTAGTAGTATTATTTGAAGAGTATCGCGCAGTCTAGAGAAAAAAACAGCGGGGAATTATTTTATCGTTCAACTTTTAGGATTTTATTCTGGTGAAACTAACCGACCGATTTGAATGAAACTTTGCAAGAATGTTAAAAATTAATAGTTTTACACTCAGTATTTTTTGGGTTACTCTATCTTTGAAAACGAGGGATTTACAGCACCAACTTGTTGCTCTCTCTACTATACAATTCTGTTAAATGCTATTGCAGCTTACGTGCTCACTTAATTTCTTCATATCAAGATATATTAATTTAAAAAAAACGGGTAAAACTAGACCAAGTATACCTTTACTTATTTAATGTTGAAGTTTCGAAAAAAACTACTAGTCCATTAACCATTCTTAAAGGGCTGTTCAGTGGTGGCTTTGGCTGCTCTTTCAATTTCCAGTGGACATCGTAAAGTAAAACGTCCATTTCTAACGAGGTACTTGAGTAAATATACCGTCCGCAACGAACATTTGAACAAGTTTTTCCGTACTTGAGAACACTAGAATATTTACCAAAGCCCTTCTGAAGTAAATGACAGGTCCCTGTGATGAATTGATAACTATATATGAAAGGTTATTTGGTTGCGTAACTGAACCGTAACGAAAATTGTAATGATATTGCGTTATGGACATCCCCTGCGAATGAACCATTTGGTAATTAAAATAAATATCCTACTGCAACCAATTGTATGTTGTAAATATCAGCTTTAAGCGACTGGTTCGTGTAAAACTGCTGTCGTGCACGTCAGCACGCGCCGCGAACCCCGAACGAATGGAAGCCTTAAGCTTTACATATTCATTAAGAAAAACAAGGCACGCCAAGGGAAGTAATTGAACAATACCCAGTGGTAAGGTTTCAGATGGCATTCAACAGGAAATCAAATCTGCTTCTGTGATCTCGGTTTTCTATTCTCTCTCCTTTTTTTTTTTCGCTCTCTCTCTCTCTCTCTCGTCTGGGTCGCAAAAGTACACATGTCTGGCTCGTGTAATCCGGAGCCATCTCACTTTACACAGGAAATTACCAGTGGCGCATGGTGCTCACTCACTTGTTGATTGCCCTTGACTTGTGTTTTATGTATCTCGTTGAACCCTTTCGTATCTTCGAGGCATGAAACGTTGGCCACTTTGGCGGTTAGAGCAGTTACTTTGTTGCCAGTTTATACAAGTCTTTGGTGAATCGCCAATACTTTAGCGGGCGAATTGATAGACAGATTAACAGACAGATAGACAGATAGATAGATAGATAAATAGCTAGATAATTAGACAGATAGATCGACGGATAGCTAGATAGCTAGATAGATAGACAGATAGATGATAGACAGCTAGATAGACAGACAGATAGATAGATAGCTAGATAGATAGACATATAGAAATACTGACAGATATAGATAGACAAGTAGATGGGCGGATAGACAGACATAGCTAGATGGCCATAGATGGACAGAGATAGTTAGATGGATAGACAGATAGATAGACAGACAAATACATGAAAAGATAGATAGATAGAGAGACAAACAAACATATAGGCAGAGCATATAGGTAACCATCATTCTCATATAAAAGCAACTGAAATAACACGCATCTGAAACAGGACCTTGAATGACCANTAACACGTTAATGATGGAATTATACCCCAGGTGGATCTAATTACGTTTCAGTGACCCCCCCCTCCCCCGTGTTACGTCATTAACCAAGACCACAGGTGAACAAACAAGTAGAAGCTAAACTCAGCATATGAAGGGTCACTTACATGATGTATATTCATTAAGAATTACAGATCTACACTTGAAGAAATCTTCTGTGAAAAAAGACTAATTGCAGGCGAATAGCAAAACAGCAACCTTTCATTTTGTATAGCTTAGATAGCTTAGCTAAGTTTTGCATAATGTGTCAAGTTGTGTTGGACACAATGACACGACGTGCAGCGCTATTTTTCTGACACACAGAGTGTTATCTGAAACGGGACACGATCGCATGGCGAGTACTTCAGGTTAATTCGTAGGATCAGGTATAATATTAGTTAGTATGCGGTCTATGAAATGAATCACGCCGTTGGTAGCACTGACGTCGCTTCTTATAACGTTAGCCACACCGTTGACCGACACCAGGCGATCTACACCGGAGAAGAAAGGGAATCAGTAAAATGAACTGGAAAGTACCATTGGCAATGCAAGTTTACTTACTTCTTCTTCCGTCGTTTAGAACCTGCACCTGGATGGCTCCTGGCCCGCGTAAACTGGTTATCCACTGGCCATCCTGCAAACCTTCGCTGTAGAAGGAACCCGGAATTGCATGGTACCAGATGATGTCTGCATATACATAAGCATAGTTTAGATTTCTGTGTTCTGTGAGATGTATAACAGTAATGGATTAGCTGTTTGGTATCATACCATGGAATGCTGTATCGTTCTGGAAGAGTTCCCGCTCCTCTTCGGACAGACTGAGGAAAGCTTCAGTCGTCGGGACAAAGACTGTCAACGGGGTCGGCGTTAAAAGTACATTAGTCAGGTGAGGACCCAGAATTGCAGATTGTAGACCTATGGAATGAAACCCAAAGTTTATAATTAAAAGTGCTGCAAAGTTGATGTTAAACTTGAAAGTGTAGCTTACTGTTTAACATACCGCCATTGTTGATTATATCCATGATTGTCTGTTGCGGTATAGGTTGAAGGACTCGGTCGATGACATGGATCAGAGCGTTTCCGATCCTGATATCGCTAGTAACTAGACGGGCTCCGTTTACTGTTATTATTCTCTAACAGATCAGATATAAAAGTACAGTTTCTCAATTATATATTTCAAAAGAATCTAATAGCTTAGACGACTTACCTTGACATCTGTGCTGTTGTAAATATTGATTCGAAGTCGGTGAGAACCAGCATACGTCAGGGGTGTCTCCTCGTTACGCAAGATGTTAGTGACCAGTTTTCCAGGAACGACGTGGTACAGAAGGATTTCCCTCAGACTGTCGATGTCATTTTCCCACTGATTGCGGACCTCCGGAGCGACATCACCAAAAGCAATGTTGGACGGCGCAAAAATCGTCAATTCCTCTTAATATTTACAAACATCAAGATCATTATAACCATTGTACAGGTGTATTTATCGTTTTTTTACCTTCATCGTCTAAGATAGGCGCTATTCCCGCCCGTTGAACCAGTGCAGAAAGGGCTCGGAGGTTAATTCTTGCCAGTTGTTGGACGATACTATTCTTCTGCAAGGCGTTGTCCGGAGTTACCTGGTTCGAGGCAAATATAACGGTTTTGCTCTTTTTGGGCGAGTCCTCTGAAGTTCTGTTGAGGTCGTCCATACCCGGACGTCCTCGAGTGAATAAAAACGGTGACGGATGGCTATCCTGCTCGTTGAGAACATCGCTTAAGCTAGGAGGTTTCACATTGGAGAATACAATGGAATTGTCGGTTGAAGATGCCGGGGCGACAGTCGTAGGATTGGCGTTATCCCGTACGAAAATGCTGGCACCGATGCTGCTACTTGATGGCGTAGTGGCAGCAGGTAGAGAAGGTCTTGCTTCGAAACGTGTCTTGTCTCTTACATCGATGGGGAAGCTGTTCGAACCAAAACCGTCGAGATTGAAATCCGGTTGACTCTGAAGACCTCTGAAGCTGGAACCGGCAAATGACGGTAAGGGATTGTTCTGCGGCCGTATCGGTTCCACATTGACGTGCGAGTAACCGAACGGGGAATCGAGGAGAACCCATGGTCCTCCGCAATCGTTCGGACGGTGCTGCTGATGATTTGTATGGCCAAAATGACGAGGTACGTTATTTTCGGTTGTCACCTCGTTGAAAGGAGGAAATACAAAATGGTTGGTGGATGGTAATGGTAATGGGACAACAGCTTGGAAGAGTTGACTCGGCTGAGGTGTTGTCGTCTCCTCGTGTGTGGTATTACACTTTGGTTGTAGTTGCCTGTTAAACCTATCCGGAGAATCTAGACTACCATTGGATGCTGCTGAACCGAACTGGACAAACAACTGAGGCTGCTCCGGAGTTCTGAAAAACTCCGAGGATATCGGACGACTCCATTTGGGAGGGTTACTTTGAACAGAACTGCTACCGAAACCAAGAGAGTTACCACTACTTGGTGACAAGAGAATCGCTGGTGGGTTATAGTTCGGTGGGGGTGTACTTGGGGAATCTATTGGGTAAGCAAATGTTGTTGCTGAGGAGCTATAAGATGGACTGGTTGATGGATTAGTGAAGGTACTTTGGTACGAAGTAGGTACGGGTCTTGGGGTGGTTGATGGATAGGTGAACTGGTAGGCCTCTGTAGCGGTACCAACGTAGGGAGAGTAGTTGCTTGTAGTACCGTACGAAGATAGCTGGTTCTCCTCGAAATTTCCCGTTTTGTAGCTAGGGTTCTGAACTTCTGAAGCGCTGTATGACTGAGCTTCTATTGCAGAGCTACCGTACTCTTTCGTAGCAGAATAGCTGCTCGAGTACGAAATCGCTGGCGCTTTGGGCACTCCATAGCCGGAGCTAGGTTTCGCAGGCGGGTAAACTCCCGGTGGTAAACTAGGTTTGTTAAAACCATAATTAGAAGGAGGATACACGTGCACCGGTTTGGGAGCGAAATAGCCCCAGAAAGGATGACCCGGGTTCGGTCTGTTATACCCAGGTTTAGGATGGCTTGGGTAGTGGGATGCTGGAGGATAGTGCGGTTGATAGTTACTAGCCGGATAAGACCCCGGATAACCAGATGGGTACCCTGGAGTCTGAGGCTGATAACCGGTGCCTGGGTACGAAATTGGGGCAATGGGTTTTGGTGTTATAGGGTAGCTAGGGACAGCAGGGTAGCCAACG